>JANTPZ010090078.1:0-20990 GCA_025593235.1 Vachellia pachyceras | reverse complement strand
GTCGATTTGAAAGAGGGAAGCCACCTCAGAGACCTTAAGGTCATTGTAAACAGTGTAGCCGAGGAGGGCATTACAGGAGTCAGAGTTCGAGCAAGGCTCGATTGTAGATTTGGAGCTCACAAAAGCAACTTCGATTAAGACCTGTAAGAGAAACAAAAGGAAAGAGCTTCGCAAAATGAGCTTCTGATGCGGCATTCTGGCTATAATAGCTTTTGCTCCCCTGCCAGGTCCAACCTTGAGAATAAGCTGAAAATAACAAGCTATTTTTGCAGAGGTTACAAGATACGAGTCGGATATCGTAGGAAGAGGCTGAATGAAGCTTCTCTTCACTTACGTGAGGATGAATTTACTTGCGATATCAAAAAGGAACTAATGAGTAGAGTGAGGCCTGCAGAGTGAAGGATATTCCTGGGAAAAGAAGATGGAAGATATAGCGGGCAAAGTATAAGGAGGTAGGGTGTGAACCAAAGGGCGTGATCTTCTACTTGTGGGAGGATACCTCAAGAGAAGGGTTTAGTCTAGGGTTTGTTCGGACTCCTACCCAGAAGGAGAAGCCGAGGGCAGGTGAGAGTGAGAGGGAAAGAGTGAAGTTTGAAGAGAGAGGCGCAGGGAGGGAGTGAAGGACAACATGGAGCAGAAGCGATGTAAATACAGGAGTGTTTCTCAAAGGTGTGAATACCTCAAAAATATATTAAATAATATTTTTTTTAAAATGAGATAATGATATTCACATGTTTATTTTATAAATGGTAAAAGTATTTTTTCACCATTTTTTTAAATAAAGATAAATAAAAAAGGTAAAGCTGATTCCTGATGTTGGAGTTTTCCAACATCGGTGCCTTGCTGGATGGCTTGTCCTTGTGTACTATTTCATTTTTTAAAAATATTTATGATATAAAAATTGTAATGAACCATACAGAAAAAAAAATTAAATAATGAAATTAAAAAACCATCCAGAAATTTTATTATATAAACATTAATTTATATGATCAATTGATCATAGTTAGGAATAGAAAGATGGTTTTAATTTTATAAAAGTTTTGATCTTAAATTTATCAAAGGAAGCAAATAAACCAGAGAAAAGGGCAGAAAAAAGTCAAAAGAGGCCCGATTTGGCCAAACTAAAAAGATATTTTGACCTTATTTGGTTTAATTTAGTGGGAGTGCAAATACACGTTCAACATTTTTTTGTAAAATAAAATAATCTCCTTTAAATATTTATCTTAACTGACATGAAAGTACTTCTGCCGTGTTATCAAACAGACCCCTTATTACGTATGTTAATTAAATATTATATAGTAACCTGAAAAAAAAATACTTGCAAATATCCCATGTTTAGCTTAGATTCTCTCAACAACTCTTGTGTGTTTGAGAATTTTAGGAGGAATGAGTTTACGGATTCCAAAATATTTTACAGATTTCTATATGCTTTTTATAGATTTTGATATGCTTTTTACGGATTTCAAGATATTTTTTGTCTTACTTTACGTGTCCGTTTGGAGGAAGTTATTCCCAAACAAGCACTCCCTCGTGTTTCCAACAGATTTTCATATTTAACCTAAATTAAATAAATTGTTCAATACCTAAACAAACTGATCCCACACAGATTCAAGTTTTAAACTTGAAATCTTCTTTTTTTGTTGGTGGTTTCAAGTTCCTTCCAACACTAAAAACTTTTTTTTGGTATATGAATTTTAGGCAGAGAGTTGGGCACACCCACAAGTCAAGTGCAGGGTGAAATCTCCCTTCCTCTTATACCATACCAATGTTGGGCAGGGCGAGCCGTCAATTACCCTAAGGCGTTTACTTAAGCACCCAGGAGCTAGAATGCCTCCCCAAACATCGTAATTGGAGCCACAATAAGGCAACTTTTTCCGGTATCGAATCCTTTCCTTTTAATGAGAGTGTCTAATATCTTCGCCGGTTGAACCCAAGAAACTCGAAAGGCGATGTTTTTAGTTATGAGTGAGGCCCAGCTCAATTCGCATGATAAGACGTACCCATACGCCACCCTGAGATCAAAAGCTCTTGTTGCGGCCATACTTGTGATTCGATTCATTCATAATCACAACAAAATTTCTGAGCACCTCTGATTCCGAGTCTGATGGCAAGCGAACGTGTTTGGGGCTTTTCTTTTCTGTAGCGATGGGGGCGAAGCGAACGAATTCTGCCATTCCCACTAGGACCTTCCAGCTTTTGCAGTTGAATATTCCTCCGCTAGCTCTCCACGCCCACCCTTCCTTTAACCTTTGTGTCACAGCAACAGTTATCAACTCTTCTTCTTCTTCTTTTTTGTAACCCAAAAGGTAAATTAGATTAATCAAAAATGATTTCTTAAACATACATAGACTATAGAATGCTACAATACAACACGAACCCAAGCCCCCAGCCCAGGAATGAGACAATGTTTCGTCATCTACCATTTGCAATCAAACCGCCTCGCTGCGTCCGTTTCATTTGTCTTTATGCTTCTTTTCCTTCCCCATCCGCTTCTCAATGTCCCCCTTTTTAAGTGCCACTTCACATTCATAGTCCAGAGCCTCCATTTATGAGCGTACATATATTCAAATAAATCTATAACATTCGTAATTAATACATTACTGCAGTTTTGCGTCCGAGTTCGAAGATGCAGCTTCAGAGAAACAGAGTAGGATTGCTGCAGCATCACCAGCAGCGAACTGAAATCGATTTAGGAGCCCAGCACCTGCATCATGTCCCCTCTACGTTGCGTGCATGTAATCATCACCTATTCTTTTTAAATCCCCCCCCCAACACACACACACAAACACAGAGATCTTATTCCTGTAAGAAGCCTCAATGATGTCTGACATGGCATCAGTGAATGAGAATTAAAGAGCCTTTCTTTTTTTGGCTGGGTTAATCTTTTCTCTTGAAAAGGCGTTGGTCTCAGTATTTTATCGCCCGAGTCATTCCCTCGGATCTTCCTCAACATCAAAGAGGAGGGAGCAGCGTTGTTTTTTTTTTGTTTTTGGGGGGGGGGGTGCATGAACATATTCAGTGAAACAAAAGGCAAACAATAATAAGCATTACTAGGAAAGATGAGAGGGATCGATGAATATGGGATCAAAGGAAATCCAGTGATTTTCCGAGTCCCTTGATTATTATATTTGAGTCTTGTTTATTTTATGCATTTCTCCAGAATCTTTTCATGCCAAACCGAACTCCAACTAGGTCTCATTAATGGCCTCCAATTCCAATCAGCTCGGATCTCTAGAACAATATTAACTCCTTTTATTTAGAAGATGAGACGAGATATGAGCCCGCTGAAACTTCCTGCTAGGTCTGAATGTCATAATATTTTCCAACTCGATCTTTTATTAAGATTAATGAACGAAGTTAATTTCTCTCCAACCCGATCCTTCAGTAAGATCGCCTTGCTAACATAATGGCAGTTTCAGGGGGTCCCCTGCACTCATAGGCGGACCTACATAGGTCCAAGCGGGTGCAACTGCACTCCCTGACTTTCAGAAAATTAGGTATATATTAGTACTATGTGATTTATTTTGCACCCCCTCATTTGCTAATTTTGAACCCACTAAATTTTTGCTCAAATTCTTCTCAAAAGATATTAAGAATAAGTCTCATTTATCTTTTTAAAAAATAGTTTACACTCCCTAAACTAAGATTTTGAGTCCGTCACTGCCTGCACTGCACAGGCCACATAATTGGGCTTCTTTTGAGAACGAACCACCTCTTTATTACAAGAGTTATGAAGCAACTAACTCATCGTATGCGATGGGTAATTTTACGTTACTAACATCGCCAATTGTCATAGTCCACTAATGATGATCAAATAGATGCAGTTCTCAATTTAGACAACAGATATCGTACCAAAGATCCTTTGCTATTACCGTAATGTTCTAATATTCTATTACAGTATAATATTTGTGCTGTGAACCAATTTTAATAATTGCTCTTCTTTTTCCACAGATAACTTTTGCCGCGTTAGGCCAGAGATTCCCGTGACAGTTGATTCTTTAAAACTGCGCAGAGATTGCTTCAGCCCCCACTGCAAACCCCTTCCCCTCTCCCTCCCTCTGTGTCTCTCTCTCTCGCTTACCTCTCGGTGATAAATTGCACATTACAGTTTCATTATAATAGAATGGCGAGTTCAGGATCGTCCTTGAGACAGGTGAGTGCGAAGGAGGCTTGGAAATCGAAGTCGAACAGATGGAGTGGGAAAACCAAGCATGGGAGAGGTAATGAGGGGGTGAGCGTGGAGGCCAGACTGAATCAAATATGTGGAAACGAGGGCAATAATGCGAAAGCGGCGAGGAAGAGAGTGATGGTGGTAGTTGATCACTCGTCGGATTCCAAGCATGCACTCATTTGGACACTCACCCACCTTGCTCATAAGGCCGATTTGGTCACTCTACTTCACGTCGTCCCTCCGCACATGCCTTCTCATTCTTCTTATTCCTCCTACCTCCTCAACTATCTTCGATCCCTCGGTAAAGATTGCAGGCCTGAGGTATGTTTGCTTGAATTTGACTGCTCTGGCTTATTTTCAAGCCACAATTTATTTTTGTAATCACTCTTCTCTTCGATTCTTGAGAGTGTGTAAGGAAAGAGAGGCCGTTCCATGGAAATTCAGAGAGAAGACAGGGATGGTTATTGCGTTGGTTAGATCTAGATTCTGGTTGTTCTATGGTAATTAAATGACATTGGAGACAGAAGCTGGAGTTCCTTTTCTGATATGATTTGTTTCTTTTGCCATAAATATTTTCCCCACCTTTTCTTCAGAATGAGTCCCTTCTCTTTGTATTTACTTACCAGAGGGAAATCATGGGAACTGTTCGGCTGCATCAGCTTTTTCTTTTTCAAGTTGTCCCCTTTGTCAGTTGTCACTCAGTTCCCCACCCCATTACTCCCCCTTTTCCGTGAATTAAAAAAGGAAAAAAAGGGATGAAACAGACATGGAAGCAAAAAAAAAAAAAGGTCCCTAGTGAATGGAAGGTCCTATGCATTCCAAAGTTCGTCAATGGAATCTTGTATTGTCATGCGTGTAATGTGACATAGGTGGAAGTGGAGGCAGTCGTAATTGTAGGACCAAAACTGAGCACAGTAATGAGCCAGGTGAAGAAGTTGGAGGTCTCAATCCTAGTATTGGGCCAAAAGAAGCCATCTCTTCTGTTCAACTGGTTAGACTTGAGTCATGCTTCCTCTCCTTTAATCATAATTAGCCTTAAAATGTTTTTCCTTTTACTGACCAGCAATTTGTTTGTGTAAACGATTATGTTTTCGATATTCCGTTTTATTTCTTTGCAGCCTATGCGGAAGCAGCAGCGCAGAGGATTTTGTGGAACATTGCATCCACAAGGGAGAGTGCTTGACTATAGGGGTGAGGAAGCGAAGTCAAGGCACGAATGGTTACCTCTTCAGCACCAAGTGGCAGAAGAACTTCTGGCTTCTAGCTTAGATTTGTTGACTTGGTTACCACACTTACCACATCACTACTTCACTAGGCATATATAAGAAGATTAATTTAGGGCTTGTTTAGAAATCAGGTTTGAAACCTAGATTTCACAGAATCTGAGGTAAAATCTAAATTTTGAAAAGTGATTTATGTTTGGGAAGATATAGCTTTTACGGATTCCGAGGCAAAAAAGTGGGTAGGAAAGAAAAAAGTAAGAAAGAGAAAGAGAGAAAAGGTAGGAAAGAGAAAAGAAGAGAAAGTAAGAAAGAGAAAACTTAGGTTTCAAACTTAGATTTGTAACCTAGATTTTGCAAAATTTACTTCCAAACTAGCACTTAATATATCTCTCCTGTATCACTTACCACATCAATAGAGTAACTATTAACGTCTTCCTTCACTGTGCTAATGAAGCTATTTTCTGGCAACCGTAGTCCTTGGTTCTGAACAATCTTTAAGTTTCGGGAAATTACAGCGAACTATTTATTTACGGAATCATGGACGCATTTATCAATATGAACATAAGAGTTGTAGGAAATAACATTGTCTATGAGTTATGAAAATTCTGATTTATCTTTAGCTCTGTGTAAAGATATTAATGATTGCTCTAATTGTTACATCTGCTGCCTAAGCTATAGAATGAGACAACCCGGGTAAAATTTAGTATAATCCATCCCATGTGATGTGTTTCAGTCATTCGGTCTGTGAGGTCAAGAAAGAGTTATACGATCCGCATTAACTCGGAAAGGTAGTGTTTGGTTCAACTGTGGAGAGGGGAGGGGAGGCGAGGAAGAGTGTTTTCAATCACCACTTGTTCTGTTGGAAGAAGAAACGAGAGGGGAGGGGATGAAAATTAATTATACACTTTTTTGCCAACGAAAATTAATTATACACACGTATATATGCCTTGAAGATAATATTATTTTTAAAAATTCCAACTTAATGCAGATCCGAAAAACGCTTCCCCCTCAGATTACTGATTCTCCAAATCAGCTCTACTGGAGCAAGGAAGGCTCGCGAGAATTTTCAGTCAAATCCGCTTATCGCCTCATTGCTGAAGACAGCTGGAGTGACTCCAACCCTCAGTGGAAACTTGCTTGGGGTTGGCCTGGTTGTCAACGCATAAGGGTGTTTCTATGGCTTGTTTTACAATATCGTCTCCTTACTAATAGCGAGCGAGCTCAAAGATATATGGAAGTAGAGGATTGAACCATGTACTTCGGGTATGGACCTTAGCCTCCCTCATGCTAGAAGCTAATTGCCGCCACAGACCATGGATTTTTTTGTATTCATCCTAAGAGTGGTTTATTGATAATCTAGGAACTCAAGCGATTAATCTCTCGTGGCGTCTTACCTTCGGCATTTTGTGTTGGAAGCCATGTCAAGTTAGGAACCGTAAGATTTTTCGTGAACACGACACAATGGCTTACAAGCTTATCACCGAAACTCTCACCCTGCGAATGTGTTCCTTAAACAGATGCACATGGCATAGATCTGTTTACTGTTTCTCCCTTTCCTTATGTATTCTTTATTCGCTCTGTACACAGTCTAAAGTAATATATCCTTTTTCACTACCAAAAAAAAAACTCAGAACCGAACTGAGTGATTCTGTCGCTGGAAATTGAAACATTCCTCGATGCTCCATTGTCAATCTCCCTCCCACCCCTCGAAAAACTCAAAGCATACAATTCTTTTTTTTGCCAGACAAAGCATACAATTCTATTTGCGAAAGCCCAACGAAACAAGACAATAACCAAAACACGTAACCGGACGTAGCATCATTCAATTCGTTGGCATAAAGAATACATGCCATTCAAATGGTAACAGTCCATGTCAACGAACGGCTGAAAATGTGAAAAATTTCAAGGTAAAAAGAACTGTACCGAATATTTAATCCAGAAAACGGAACCGTCACAGGGGATACTCGAATAAATTTGTCCCCTTTTTGTATCTCTTGCTAATATTGCCCTCTGAACGGCAGAAACCTGATACCCGCCTAGACCGATTAGACCTTATCATCTAGTTTATCATTTACAAGGGGAGTCATCTCCAGTTTATTTCGAGGCGTTCGAGGCGTGCCTGGAACAGGTGGCTGTTGTGAGAGCACATTCCTCACATATCCATAGAATGTACATCCCCCAAGAGTCACTGCACAACCAACAGCATTCATAGGCGAAATTGGGTTTCTGAATATCAGCCAAGAAACTAGGACAGCGACAGCAACCTGCATATAAAGCATAATTCTTATTAATTAAAAAAATCAAAATCGCCATGATTGTAGACATGACATGTGTTCCAACATGTAACAACAGGATATACTACCCTGATATAAGTATCAATCATGTAAACTGAATGACAGAAATTTCAATGACAATTGGGAGACGGGAAACACGATGAGAAAGATTTGGAGGTGGTGGAGGAATGGCGTTCTCTCATTAAGAAAGCCGATCATGAGATTGGCTATACTCCAGGTGTTGAATGGAAAAGAATAGCAATTTTCAACTAATATTTGTATATAGCCAATTGACGGTGACAGTGATGAGTTCAAAGATGACCTAAAAGTATCCTACTATCCTTGGACAAATGTATACAATTCTGACCGATATCTCACCTTAAGGTTACCAGCGACATTAAACGTTACAGCAGTGGTCGAGTGAATCACATAGAAAATGGAGAAGTTAAGGCAGAAGGCCAAAATCCCGGAACTCAAAATAATGATGAAGGCTGTCCAAGGATATGGATGAGTGCTAAGCCACCCGAGAATTCCATTGCCTTCAAGTAACATTGCAGGTACCGCCAAGATCATGGTTGCAAAAGGCGCCATATAATAGACTGTGTTGATGCTAAAGATAGACAGCGGGGAAAAAAATCAGCATAGGTACTGCACTAATGCCATGCCAAAGATACTCAGATAAATCTTTGCACGCACACGAGTCACCTGTGTGAGAAAGGTCAGAACTTACCCAGTGGCAACAGTTTTCTTTTCTTTTGTTTTTTTTTGGGGGTAGTGAAAAAATCAATTGAAATATCAGAAACAAAGGCTTTCTAAGCAAATGGATACTCGAAAGTTAACGTGCAAACAGCTTAAATACTAATAAAATACACACACACACACACACACACACACACTCTTGACACTGATTTAGAAGCAAATAGATACAAAATGGACCAAATATATTCCATGCAACTTGCATTAATCTAGATTTATGCGTTAGGGGATTACAAAAAAAAATACCAGACAAATCAATGTGGGGCACAGTCAGTGTCATAGCAGTTAACCTAGCAAGTTTACTTGTAAGAACAAATGAGTTCATGCTTCTAAATAGGGAAATCTCGTTAGAGTTCATATAAACCCAAGAATAGGCGTGAGTCAGTCTGGTTCAGTTGAACTTGCAAGTCTATGAAGCTTGCTCAGTTTGGTCTCAAAGGTCATATTCATGGATCTTCCAGGCCAAAAACAACCAGTTATACACCAAACCCATATTCTGTAGCTTGTGATTTTCCGTTCATAGATGATAGCCTGACCAGTTGGGTTTCTACAGTTCATGGTCATGGACCCCCCATGTAACTCAAAAAAAAAAAATTGCATGATGCTTATGACTCATGAGAAGCATATGCAACACGCCATATCTAGACTAGAAGGCCAATCTTCCACTTCATTATTATGAGGGCACCTGTATTAATCTTCTTGGTAGAGTAAGTATTAGCGAAATTGATTATTAATGAGTGGCAGGATTTTAATTTCCTTAGAAGTTCAGTTATATATGTAGTTAGACATTTGTGTTGATAAATTATATACAGTTAAATAAGTTCAAAATTAAGACTGTGAAGCTTGAATCAACCATCTACCAGCCACACCCATTTTTTGGAGCAAATTCCTCAGTTTGTCATGCCTGACAGATGCTGGTAGCAGTTGCTGTGATCAAACTTGTTAGCACCCAAAATTTATTTAGCTCCAACATGCAGAATTTTCTATCACTATATTGGGGAAAGGGTTCTTCAGAAAATTGGATCAGTAAAGAGTTTCTTGGGGTTGAAAATTCATTGACCACCAGTAGGGGAAGGTATTTGATATTTTAATCTCATCAACAAGGGGCAACTATGGGGGAGGAAACGATAAAAGACCAGGAAAAGACAAGCATAATGACCCTACCTATCAAATTTATATCCATGCAGGAGAGACTCTGCAAGAATAGTCTTAGTAGATGTAGCCAGACAGCCAAATAAGGCAGCACAGAATCCGAACATATTAAAACTAAGCTCTGTAATAGATGTGAGAAGAATTCCTCCAACAATGGGCACGAGAGAAGCCCAGATACGCCAATCAAAGTGTTTTCTCCAAACTAGCCATTGCAACAAAACTGTGCAAGTTCATAGAGATCAGATGAATTTGTCCTTGTTAAGTTTGACATGAAGCAGGTGAAGAAAATATTACACAATTATTGACCGTCACCTGTAGTTGCAGGTGTGAATGACTTGATTGTCTGCATAAAAGATACCGGAATGTATCGCAAGCTTACATTCCCCAAAACTATGTTAATACAGAACACAAACGACATTGGGAAGATCCTTTTCCAGCGATCTTGAGGGTCAACAGCTATAAGTGGTTTAAGTTTCAGCACCTTGATAACTATGTATCCTCCAATGGCTGAGCAGATAAAATGGACACAGGATACTGAAAGGGGAAACTTGAAATCCAATTTCTGCAAAAGAAGAAAACAATTGAACTTATAGCAGTTGCTGTCACTCGTACAAGTTTAATATGACGACTAGGATGCAGATAGTCGAGAAACGTGGAAGAGGCAATAAAAATTGAGCAACATTTTTTTTTCAAGTGGACTGAGCAAGGCATGAAAAAAAATTAAACAATCCGCTGGTTAGAATAATAATGTCTTTCTAAAATGTTCTATACATAAAGTACTTAATACAACTTAAGAATATCAAGGGAAGTTATGAGATCAACATAAAATGGAATCAAGCTTGCGGATTATTTGCCCGTGGGATGTCCAAGCTTCAATAAAAGACGACCCTCTTCAAAAGTTTGCCTCATACAGATTTTAAGGTTTACATATAGCCAGCATGAAACGAAAGCGATAAATCTTTCGTAAGTGGCAAAACAAACGTACTATTCCTCATTGTTCTCAAATTAGACCAAGTTAACAGGTTGAGATTTGCAATTAATATGGGCACGGGGATGAAATTGATCGTGATAAGTAAAGAATGCATCACACAGGACTTGAAACTTAAAACAAGAAAATGAGGCGCATGCCGCTTTACGGAATTCGATAGTTGAACAGAAGGAGTGTAGATCAACAATCAGATGAAGGAGATACAGACCTGGAAGATCCATTTGTTAACAACAATTACAGTGATATTGAAAGTCCACCATTGAAGAATGGCCAGGAGGGATCTAATCACACTCCACTGACAAACGAGGCTCTCTGCCATCACCTCGTCCAAAACCCCAATACATATCAGACAACTCAACCCAGAATTTTAGCAGGCCCAAATAAAATTCGGAGCCCGTTCGATGAGCGTCAGAGAGTAACAACTGCGAGCTCCACCAGGACAATATAGAGATACAGGGGAAGGCTGTGAACGGGAGAGAGCTGGGAACTGTGACAATGAGGCTATTGCTTCCACTCGAATCACGTGTTATATATGTCCCCCTCACTACTTAAGGCTAATTCCAAGGGTTTTTTTTTTCTTAGCCTCCCTTTATCCTTCTCTCTCTCGATTCAACATATCACGCCATTGAAATGGAAATTATGTTTCTGACGTTGCCTTTTGGAGCAAAGTCCCATTCCCTCGCAGTACTTCCTCGCTCACATTCGGCTTTTCGGGGCCTGTGGGTCCCACGGCTTGGGGTTCTCCGTCAAAGGGTTGGGCTTGGGCTGAGTCAATTGCATTGGGTTTCAAAATCGCAGCCATTCAATGTGAACAGCCCTTGATTTTTCCGTTGACCGGAATTTTTCAACCGGTCTAGTTGGAGATTTCGAGGCTTCTAAATTTATGTTGGTTATAATGACTTGTCTGTGACTGTGTTCATTTGTAGCAGCAGAAGTTATTTTTTTTAAAGTAATTTAATAGTTTATGTGATAACTATGGAATAAATATTTTATTTTGACCGGTATAAACGTGCTTCTCCAACTTTAATACAATCCTGACAATTATTGCCAGCTTCGACTCTTATGCACGGGTGGGGATGCATGTGTTATGTGCTTTGCATTAGACTTTTTATTATCAAGTGATCACGTTTACAAAAGAGATTATTTCGGAACCATTAGAGAAACTCACCCCTCTTCCTACCAAAAATTATGAGTTATGTGGTTTTGAGATTAAACCAAGGGTTAAATTAACTTGTGGTTCTTAGTTCCTGTAATTTTAAGGTTTTATTTTTTGTCCAAAAGTTTAATCCGTCTGAAATCGCTAGTCTTTATAGTTTCAAAATGACATAAATAAGATGTTAACATGGTTAAAAGTGATGATATGTTGTTTGTGTTGTTATTTTTGTTGATGTGTCATGATACTGTATATGGTCAATGCTTACATTGACTGGTTGAACATGCTTTTAGTCCTTGTGGTTTACCTTGATTTATGTTTTGATTTATAAAGTTTAAAAGTGATGATTTTGGTCCATTAAGTTTACTCTGCCGAAAACTGTTAGTCCCGTGGTTTTAAAATGGCTTACACCAATAAGAGAAACTTGGGAGTACCACGATCACAGAAGTTGAGATTTTGACGATCCAAACAGGTTTGGAGCTATGCTAACCTCTGCAGCTTAATGATGTGCAGGTTTTTTCTTATTTTTTTAGTAGCGGTCAACACCCTGTTAAGGGATAGCGCCCAAATCAACAGATATGTCATGAGATTGAACTTATTCGACACCTTCTATATGGTAATTGGAATACAGAGCTGTATCAATGTAATAGAGAAATTTTAAGGTATGCCGATATTATAGCCAGGCTCATGTCGGAAGTGCGGATATTAGTATCCTCACCGAAATTCCACCAGGCTGTAGAGAGTATATCTCTCTTGATCAAACTTTTATAAGAGGAATAGCCCTCAAGTCACCTTATAGTTCCACACAAACTTTACTTGCCTTTCTAATAAAAAAAAAAAAGTTAGCACAATCAATAATTTTTTATATCAAAATGGATTACTAGAATAACGTGATCCAGAGAGAGAAAGAATCACACCGACCACCATCTTGACGTTGCTGAGATGAGCGACGGAGGGCTCAAGGTCTCACGACGGCACAATCCTTGATTTGCGAACGGTGGCGGAAAAGGAGGGGAAGTTGACCGGCGAACCGCGACGGAGTCTAGTTGAGTGACTCCTTGTTTTTTTCTCCGTTGGCGGGAAAGTTTTTCATAAGGAAATGAATTTTTTTACGGCCGGGATTAATTTTTGAACTTCCCATTATGCCATCATCCACGTTCCTGGCCGCCAAAAAGAGCCCAAATAAAGGCGCGTCAAAATCACGCGATACAAAGAGGCGGGAAACCCCGCTCGACAAACTAAACAAAATCATAACCGCGCTTTCCTTTCTTCCATCGATCCTCACATGCTTCACACACACGCTCATCCCACACTATCCGATTTGGTTAACTGCTCGTCGCCGCCTCAATGGGCACGTCCGTGCTGCAACTCATCTCCGAAATCGGAGCTCGTCTCGGCCAGCGAAGTCATCCTACCAAGGATTTCATTGTCAAATCCCTGCGAGTAAGTGTTACCTTCCTCCGTTCCTTCACGGTTTTTGTTTTCAGTAACGGGACTACCTCATGACAACTCTCCCATGGTTTAAAGCTGCACTAACATGGCTAACATTGTCGGACTAACATGAAAGTATCTTTAGTCTTTTATCTGTGTGAATAGTTGTCGATACTGATGAATTTAGAGAAGGAAGCTAGCTTGCAGTCGCTAGAAATCTACATTATTTTTCAACGAGCAGTTAAGTTACATGGGTTCACAAGTAAACGTACCTTTTCTGTTTAATTACTCTCCTCCAGTTTCTTTGCACGCCGAATTGCGGTCGCTCATTTGCGAGTTTACATCAGGCTTTCCTAGCTGGACCTATAAATTTACGCTCCATGGTGCTCATTGAAAGTGTGAAGCGAATCTTTGTGGGGACTATAATTTTCAGGCCCACTAATCTGGCGAAGTAGAAAGTAGTAAGATGAATATAACAGTATATGTATTCCCTTTCTATTGAGTCCATTTGCGTTGTGTTTTGGCGTTCATCATGTTGTCTCTGCATCCTGTGCATGGCCAAAGAGCGCGACCACTGAATGTAATGTAGGGTCTCTGCATCTCCCGTCTCCACACGACACCAAAAAGAGAATCGGGTGGATTTCAGTCTCAGCTCACAATTATAACTAATTGAGTGATTTGCAAATTGTTGGTGTTGCCTGGCTCTCTTGGGGGAGTGGGGGCTGGAGAGGTGTATACTCTACATTTAACAAGTTGTGTTGTTCATGGTCATTTTAGACACTTGACTAGTTGATGGAATTCTGTTGTTTTGACTTATCATTCGCTTCAATATTTTCAGTGTTAAGCTCATTTACCTAATTTGGTAATTGTCAATTGTCAATCTAATATTCTAGGATGCTAACCGTGATCCTATTATCATCAACTCGTCTGCAGCAAGCTGTAAGTGCTTTGTCTCAGTTACAACAGCTAATTGAAACACCTGATGAAGCACCAGAGGTAGCTCTCAGAAGGAAAGAGGCTGCTCAAAATCGAGTAGCTTCCTTAAAGACCCTGGAGCATGTAATCGCTAGTGATCTGCTTCAACATGCAGATAAAGATGTTAGACTTCTAGTTGCTATTTGTGTCACTGAAATTTTCAGGGTCAGGGCCCCAGAACCCCCTTTTGAGGACAAAGATTTAAAGGTGCGCATCATGCACAATATCACTGAAAGTTTTTTTAGCTTGCTTGTACTATGTCCACTTCTATGCTAATTTGAGAGACATACTTTTAATTCAGGGTGTATTTAAACTTATCATTAGTACGTTTGCGGATCTAGCTGACACCTCAAGCCCACTCTTTTCAAAAAGGGTGAAGATATTGGAAACTGTGGCCCAGTTAAAATGCTGTGTGATAATGCTGGATATTGACTCTGAAGATTTAATTATCGAGATGTTCAAAATTCTTTTCTCTGTTGTAAGGTTAATACCCCTTCCCCTTCTTCTGTGGCTACAAATGTTTTTGATTGGACAAAGTCATTAGTCTTGTGTTTTCACTGCTCATATCATCTCGTAAGAACGTTAAAAAAGAAGTCTCAGTTTATGCAATTGAAAATGCACTTATTTGATGATTACCTATAGCTAACATTTGGCAATTGTGTCCCAAATTTTGTATGTAAGAAATATGCTTGTGTTTTAATGTCTATAGGTTGCATTGCATTGATTCCCATAGAAACAGAAACCTTCAATTCTGTTAGATTCAAGCAGGTTTATGATTTTAAGCTTTCATTGATTTCTTTGTACGTTTTTCCATCAGCCCTAATCATATCGCTAAGTGATAGGCTTGGACAGCAGTTTTTGAGGCAATGTATCACTTAACTGTGGTTACTACTTTTGGTTGAGTAGCCACTCCCCTATTTTTTAGTATAATTTTTTATGACGATAATGACATGGGACATCTAATCTCTCTCCCCGCCAAAATTTTTTTTTTTTCCTCCCAGAGATGACCAGCATGCAAGTTTTACCGATGCTATATCTTCTATAATGATAGATATATTAAACGTAGGAGCTTCTCAGCAACTCTTGGAAGTGATATTACAAAATCTTATAAAGGGCAGAAAAGTAAGGCCTCTTTTTATTCTTGTGTGCCTATATATATTTTATTTTTTGCAGTACTTTTTATTTACTCTTCAGAGTTGTATTACTTGTATATAAAGAAGTGGACGTTAAATGTCTCTTAAACTTTTTTGTAATGGAAAGTTATATTTTTCTCCTTTGCGCTGACAAGAATATTGATGATCATCCATACACAAAGCAAATGTAATGCATCGTTTTTCTGGTCAACTTGCGTAATTCATGTCATTCATATTTGTCTTAATGATATAGCATATTGGATTGAACGGCTTGCAAACATCTTGAAGGTTCTAATTCTGAATCTGGAGGGTAGAAGAAGTTTGGAGTCTGATGTTTCCTCTAAGCATATCTTTGTTAATGTATCTACAAAATTAATTTGACTTCATCAATGGGAATTCTTCTGGGGAGCAAGTACATATATCTTTCTTTTTCACTATCTGTGACAAAGACAAAGACGAGTGCAGAAATTTAATGATTTGATGCTTTAACCTTTCAGTCTGATCGCTACAATAGTGCCCTTATATATATAGGGGCCACTTCATTCATCTAATTATACTTTCTCTAACTCTTCGTCACTAGCTACAGTAACTTAACTAAGTCAACTGCCTCTCCAAATTCCCCCTCAAGTTGGGGCCATACAAATCCATGGTCCCCAACTTGCTTGTTAAATGGTAGAGTTGCTGTCTCCCAGGTTTTTTTGTCAGAATATTAACTGGTTGCTCTTTTGTTTGAACATTTTTCATCATGTCAGCAAAAAGAGCTAGCTGCCATGGGTTTAAAGCTGAATTATCTCAGAATGTGCGACTTTGATGTGTATAAATATCGGTTAGCCGAAAATCATTTGATATTTGTCAAGCAAATATTTCTATTTAATCTACTTAATGCAAATTTATATCTAGGGCCTGACCTCTCACTCTTATGTGGCAATTTTTGAAGATTACCCTCAAAATTTCCTTTCCCAAATAAGCATCTATATATCCATTTATCATTATATGATATAAAATTTATACGATTTGTGCGAAGCACGAGCCAACAGTCTAGTTGCTTGTAATACATGCAAGAATTGAATACTGCACATAGTAAAATTGTTAAAATGCTTATTCTATGTAGAGACTGACCCCTTTTGTCTTTTCAAATTTGTCTTGTTACAAGCTTGTTTGATCTAGATATATTCATTAAATTTTACCTTTATTTCTTGGAATAACACTGGTATGTGTGCTTTTCCACAAAGAATAATGTACTGGCTTTAAACTTTCACTTAGCTGTTTCTGAATGAATTACAGGATGCAACCAGTGCTGCTTCTAAACTTGCTGCAACGGTCATCAGTTGTGCAGCTGAGAAAGAGCTGAAGCCCCTTGTTTGTTGGTTTTTAACTTCTTGTATAAATGACAGGGAAGCTGTAAGCTCTGGGCTGAAAGAATTTTATCATGAAATTATATTTAAAATATTCCACTGTGCTCCTGAGATGCTTCTTGCTGTCATCCCAAGCTTGATTGGAGAGTTATTGGTACATTCTCTCTCCTCTTTACAGTTTAAATGCTTTATTGTTTGGATCGAAAAATTGATTGAAATTGATATTTTCTATTAGAAGTGTATCTCTTCTCACATCTATTACCTTTGAGATCTTGTTTACAGGCTGATCAGGTTGATGTTCGGATAAAAGCTGTTAATTTGGTTGGGAAGCTTTTTGCACTTACCGAACATCATGCTGCACAGAAATATCATGGTCTTTTTGTGGAGTTTTTGAAGAGATTTTCTGATAAGTCCGTGGATGTTAGAATCACTGCCTTACAATGTGCTGTAGTTATTTATGCGGCAAATCCATCAAGAAGAGAATCTCATGAAATTATCTGTAAGCTTCTCGGCACTTATTCTTGTCATTGGGATAATTCTTTCATTTTTGTTATGCTGCTTGCCTCCTGATTCACAATCCCTCATGATTTCTTGCAAGTGACTCATGGCATTCTCTAAATTGAGCAGGTGCTGTAGAAGATCGATTACTAGACTTTGATGACAGGGTAAGAATGCAGGCAATTCTTGTCGCCTGTGATCTTTCCAAGTCAAACCTGCAACTTGTACCATCCAAACTAATATCTCAAGTCACTGAAAGAATTCGGGATAAAAAGGCACGTGCTTTTGCCTACTGCGGGAAAAACAGAATTCTTGTGATTAATCTTTCTTCTCAGATATCCCTTCTCTTCTTTCTATTGATACGTGTTTTCTAATCTTTTCCAGATATCTGTTAGAAAGAGGGCATTGCAAAAGCTTATAGAAGTATATCAAGATTACTGCAAGAAGTGCTGTGAAGGCAGCATGACAGCTTGTGATCACTTTGAAGAGATCCCATGTAAAATTTTTATGCTTTGCTTTGATAAAGATTGTAAGGAGTTCAGGTCAGATCATCTACTCTGTATTGCTAGTTGAAGCAAAGCAAGAGTCCTTTCGATGATATAAGACTAATAACATTTATTTTATGTTAAATTATTTCAGTTCACACAACATGGAATTAGTTCTTGCCGATGATTTATTTCCAGAGCATCTTTCCATTGAGGAAAGGACAAATCACTGGATACACATATTTTCTCTTTTCAGTCCTCTTCATGAAAAGGCATTGCATGCTATTTTATCACAGAAGAAAAGGTAGTGGTATTGAAATGCTATGAATACGATGAAAGGAGATTGGTAGGTTATCTATCACAAGTCATTCCTGTTTTCAGGTTGCAAAATGAGGTTAAAAACTATTTGGCTTTGCGGAAGCAATTGAAGGTACCGAGACTTTTCATCCACTTAGCAACATATAAGATGGTGAAGTCTTTTCAGTGTTTAGTTCTATGTATGCCATTCTCCGTTTCTTGAACAACTATGCACTGTTTAATAGTTGGCCTTTCATGAAAATAAGAATTGATACATAGTAAACATTAAGAATGCTTTCTGGTTTCCCATGGAAGCTTCTAAGTGACGCCTTATGCTTTTATGGTCTTGTGAAACATAACTTAGTGAAGCCTTTTCATCAACTTAGCAATATATAAGATGGTGAAGTCTTTTCAGTGTTTAGATTCTATGTATGCCATTTTCCGTTTCTTGAACAACTATGCACTGTTTAAAAGTTGGCCTTTCATGAAGATAAGAATTAATACATAGTAAACGTTAAGAATGCTATCTGATTTCCCATGGAAGCTTCTAGGTGACGCCTTATGCTTTTATGGTCTTGTGAAACATATTTGATTGTTGAAGCTTGATATGTGCTATTTTATATAATTACTGTTATTACCTACAGGAGTGCTTCTAGAAGGGGTAAAATGGTAAGCATAGCTTTATGGTTAGTTGAAGAGAGAGAAAAGTAATTCGGATGAGCCTGGAAAGATTATATACTGTGTACCTGTGCTCATTTCCCTTTTTGTCGAATGAATTCTATGCTATTTCTCTTCTATTAATATCAAAGCTGGACAGAAACTGTAGGTGGCAGTTGAAAAGCATAGCTCAGTGGCTTCAATAGTTGATGTGTTTGATGTATTGCATGTGCTTTTGAGTACAATGTTAAGGGTCAGTTTCTTGAAAAAAGGCAGTGTACCAAGTTTCTTTCCTTCTTTCTAAAAAAAATCATTATCTTGGTTACTTGATTTAATTTGATGATTCAGTAATTTTCCTAAATTTTGATGATGCTTTTAGATTCTTTTGTTCTTGGTTTTTCCGTTCACATTGCTGTCGTTTTGTTTTCTTTAGCTTGTATCCCCTCCCGTCTCACAACAAACACATTTTCCTTCTTGGTGGCTTTATTTTCTTCACTAACTTCTTACCTATCAAAGAAGGGAGTTTCTCTGTGCATGCTGCATAATCTGCTGCTTATTTCTTAAAATGATAATATATCTGTAGAAAATAATTTGGTTTTATCATGTTGCAAATACCACCTTTGTGCTTTCCGACCACGATCTGATAGTTGGGAAATAATGAAGTTCATATCTTCTTTTCAGGAAAATTGGTCTGAAGATTCACAGACAACTACTGAAAATATGTTCACAAAAATGGCCTCGTTTTTCCCAGATCCTCTTAAAGCAGAAGAGTGGTTACTTAAAGTGAACCAGCTTAAAGATAATAATCTGTTTAACTCACTTGAAAAATTGTTGGAGGAGCAGACTTTTACAACCAGAAAAATCATCCAAGTATGTTTTCTTTCCCTCCTTTTTTTGGGCCTTCTTGATTTTATTTGAACATGTTCCCTTTTCTTGTGCGAGGAAGTGTGAACCATGCACTGTTTGGGTGGCAATAAATGAATTTGTCTTAGTTTTTTTAACTTTCAAGCTGATCTGGAAATGTACCCATCTACTGAGGCGGGAAAATTAGTGCAGTTAAATAATTCATGTAGCAGGTTGGACTACTCAATATAGATCAGATGTCTCCTACTTTGATCTCTTTCACATATCTTCAGTATGATTATGCAGAAGTTGAAACTTGAAATAGCTCTGTTTTCTTTTCATTGCAAGTAAATTCTGTGATGATGATAGGAACTGGATGAACTGATATTATTGATAGTGGTTTAGGCATGTGTAGCATGAACTTTGACTGCATCTGTATCTTACATTAAATCTCCGGGAAACTAGTGGATGTATATGATAGTTCACTTTTAGGATACCTAACTCTTTCTCATGAGGAAATCTGACGTGAGGTTTTGAAGACTTTCAATGAATCTTTTGCCATGTTATCCTGTTAAATCTTTCATATCTATCATATAACATGGGATGCACTCATCTTTGTATATATTTTCTTTCAGGATAAGTTTCTGAAAATGGTTGGAGAGAGCAATCCATATTTTGAGTTTCTACGTTCACTCTTCTCTAAATGTTCGTACAACATTTTCAGCTCAGAGCACGTCCATTACATTTTAGATCATCTTTCCAATTCCAAAGTCGGAAGCAAGCGCTTGGAGGATTCTTCTATAAAGCTTCTCCTGGTAACAGATCTTGCTGCTCAATGGATATTTATGGTGCATTCTTCTTGGTATTTCTTTTTTGGTGCGGAGAACCTCTTGACTTCAATGCATAAAAGAAATGTAGGCACTAGACAATGTATAATTCTCGCTCAATACCAAATTTGATGCATAAGTTTTTAAGAATTAATCATTGCGAGATGAATTACGCCAATCTAAGATTAATCATGATGGGAAATCTTTTTCACCCCGTTTTTTTTCCTTTTGTGAATTTGGAGAAGTTGGTACTTGCGATCGTCTGTTTGTCGAGTTTCTTATCATAGAACTGATCAAGGGAAGGTCCAGGAATGGTTTTGACACACACAGAGAGCTCATCATTGTCTAGCCTTTGCTGTTAAAACGATAAGCACTGAAAACGAATAAGTTTTTCTCCTTCAAACATAAGAGTGAGACTAGGTGTCATTGTCTAGTCTTTGCTGTTAAAATGATAAGCACTGAAAAACGAGGAAGTTTGTCTCCTTTAAACATGAGAATGAGACTGGATGTTAATTGTTAATATGACTCCTATTTGTAGTATGCTTCGTTGAGAAATCGACCAAACCTTGCTACTCACGTGATCGCATAATTATTGCTTGATGCGGATTCCATCTGATAAATTGTTCTGTCAATTTACTTCAACTAGGCCATTGTGAGAACTTTTCCTGAAATCCTGAAAGAGTCCGAAAAGCAGTTCCAAATGTTGTTGGAGCAGAAGAGCGTGGATAATGACAAGCTGATTGAGGTCTTAGCAGAAGTGGGCTCTCACACTT
>JANTPZ010090077.1:0-44701 GCA_025593235.1 Vachellia pachyceras | reverse complement strand
TCATTATTTGCCATCCACTCTTTCTAGAGAGCCATCTGAGGCAAAAACTTATTGTAAACTTGTGAGAAACTCAAGAACGGAGTCTTGAGTATATTGGGCTGAAAGTGTGTTAGGAAACAGAGGGTGCTACACTCTGTTATAGTGAAAAGAGAAAGGGGGAGTGAATCCCAGATTGTAAAGGCTTGCAAAGTCTGTTTGATTTCCTATAGTGGATTTGGAAATCTCAGGGGTGCCCTGAGGACTGGACGTAGGTCAAGGAGACCGAACCAGGATAAATCTTCGTGTTCATCTTCCTTCTTCTCTCTCGGTGACTTTGCTCTTATCTTTGAGTTTTATAACTGCAATTTAATTTTAAAAGACCAATTCACCCCCCCTCTTGGTCAAATCCTGTTCTAACATTTAATTCCTTCCACTCTAATCTTGTTGAAAAATTATGTACCTTTTTTCTGTGAAAATAGTTGAATTTTAAAAAAACAACAAGATTTAAGGAATGCTAATTAAAAATTGATTCACGTGGATGTTCCATTCAATGCAAAGAGAGTCAAATGTTTAATTCCTTTAACATTAATCTTGCTGAAAAATATGTGCCCTTTTTTCCGAAAATTGTTGAATTTTGAAAAAAACATGATTTAAGGAATCCTAATTAAAAACTGAGTCACAGTTCATGTTTCCATTCAATTCTAAGGGAGTTAAATGTTTAATTCCTTTCACTCTAATCTTGTTGAAAAATTATGTGCACTTTTTTTGCGAAAATAGTTGAATTTTGAAAAAACAACATGATTTAAGCAATCCTAATTAAAAACTGAGTCACGTGGATTTTCCCTTCAATGCAAAGAGAGTCAAATGTTCAATTCCTTTAACATTAATCTTGTTGAAATATATGTGCCCTTTTTTGTGAAAATTGTTGAATTTAAAAAAAACATGTTTTAAGGAATCCTAATTAAAAACTGAGTCACATTGCATGTTTCCATTAAATTTTAAGAGAGTTAAATGTTTAGTTCCTTTCACTCTAATCTTGTTGAAAAATTATGTGCCCTTTTTTGCTAAAATAGTCGAATTTTGAAAAAAAACAACTTGATTTAAGGAATCCCAATTAAAAACTGAGTCACAATGGATGTTTTCGTTCAATTGAAAGTGAGACAAATGTTTAATTCCTTTAACATTAATGTTGTTGAAAAATATGTGCCCTTTTTTTGCGAAAATAGTGAAATTTTGACTAAAAACATCATTATTTAAGGAATCCTAATTAAAAACTGAGTCAGAGAGCATGTTTCCATTAAATTTTAAGAGAGTTAAATGTTTAGTTCCTTTCACTCTAATCTTGTTGAAAAATTATGTGCCCTTTTTTGCTAAAATAGTCGAATTTTGAAAAAAAAACAACTTGATTTAAGGAATCCCAATTAAAAACTGAGTCACAATGGATGTTTTCATTCAATTGAAAGTGAGACAAATGTTTAATTCCTTTAACATTAATGTTGTTGAAAAATATGTGCCCTTTTTTTGCGAAAATAGTGAAATTTTGACTAAAAACATCATTATTTAAGGAATCCTAATTCAAAACTGAGTCAGAGAGCATGTTTCCATTCAATTCTAAGAGAGTTAAATGTTTAATTCCTTTCACTCTTATGTTGTTGAAAAATTATGTGCCCTTTTTTGATAAAATGGTTGAATTTTGAAAAAACAACATGATTTAAGGAATCCCAATTAAAAACTGAGTCACATTGGATGTTTTCGTTCAATTGAAAGAGAGTCAAATGTTTAATTCCTTTAAAATTAATCTTGTTTAAAAATATATGCCCTTTTTTTGAGAAAATTGTTGAATTTTAAAAAAAATATGATTTAAGGAATCCTAATTAAAAACTAAGTCACAGTGCATGTTTTCATTAAATTCTAAGAGAGTTAAATGTTTAATTCCTTTCACTCTAATCTTGTTGAAAAGTTATGTGCCCTTTTTCGCGAAAAAAGTTGAATTTTCAAAAAAAAAAAGATTTAAGGAATCCTAATTAAAAACCGAGTCACGTGGATGTTCCATTCAATGCAATGAGAGTCAAATGTTTAATTCCTTTAACATTAATCTTGTTGAAAAATATGTGCCCTTTTTTGTGAAAATTGTTGAATTTTAAAAAAACATGTTTTAAGGAATCCTAAATAAAAACTGAGTCACAGTGCATGTTTCCCTTAAATTTTAAGAGAGTTAAATGTTTAGTTCCTTTCACTCTAATCTTGTTGAAAAATTATGTGCCCTTTTTTGCTAAAATAGTCGAATTTTGAAAAAAAAACAACTTGATTTAAGGAATACCAATTAAAAACTGAGTCACAATGGATGTTTTCGTTCAATTGAAAGAGAGACAAATGTTTAATTCCTTTAACATTAATCTTGTTGAAAAATATGTGCCCTTTATTGCGGAAATAGTGGAATTTTGAAAAAAAAAATCATGATTTAAGGAATCCTAATTGAAAACTGAGTCAGAGAGCATGTTTCCATTCAATTCTAAGAGAGTTAAATGTTTAGTTCCTCTCACTCTAATCTTGTTGAAAAATTATGTGCCCTTTTTTGCTAAAATTGTTGAATTTTGATAAAACAACATGATTTAAGGAATCCCAATTAAAAACTGAGTCACATTGGATGTTTTCGTTCAATTGAAAGAGAGTCAAATGTTTAATTCCTTTAAAATTAATCTTGTTGAAAAATATGTGCCCTTTTTTGCGGAAATTAATGAATTTTTAAAAAAACAACACGATTTAAAGAATCCAAATTAAAAACTGAGTCAGAGTGCATGTTTCCATTCAATTCTAAGAGAGTTAAATGTTTGATTCCTTTCACTTTTATCTTGTTGAAAAATTATGTGCCCTTTTTTGACAAAATAGTTGAATTTTGAAAAAACATGATTTAAGGAATCCTAATTAAAAACTGAGTCACAGTGGATGTTTTCGTTCAATTGAAAGAGAGTCAAATGTTTAATTTCTTTAAAATTAATCTTGTTGTAAAATATGTGCCCTTTTTTGCTGAAATTATTGAATTTTGAAAAAACAACATGATTTAGGGAATCCTAATTAAAAACTGAGTCAGAGTGCATGTTTCCATTCAATTCTAGCAGAGTTAAATGTTTAATTCCTTTCACTCTAATCTTGTTGAAAAATTATGTGCACTTTTTTTGCGAAAATAGTTGAATTTTGAAAAACATGATTTAAGGAATCCTTATTAAAAACTGAGTCACGAGGATGTTCCCTTCAATGCAAAGAGAGTCAAATGTTTAATTCCTTTAACATTAAGGATCATTCGAATGCATATCTCATCTTCAGCATATTCAAATGACGGCAACGAACATCAAAGTAGGAAGTGCATCATTCGAATGACATTGTGTCTCATTTGAATGAATCCCCCATTATGGCGATGGATATTGATGTATGACCATGGTCATTTAAATGGCGACAGTGGCTCATTCAAATGAGGCTCCATCTTCATGGCGATTGATACTGAAGTATGTACTTGGCCATTTGAATGGCCTCTTTGGCTCATTCGAATGAGGCTCCATCTTTAGGATATTTGAATAAGATGTGGAGATGAACAGCAAAGAATGTAGTTCCTCATTCGAATGAGAGCCTAATATTTTCATAACCTTGATGTATAACGTTACAGATCAAACATTTCATTCGAATGAGATACTTACACATTCGAATAAAATGTACCAATGTCAAACTGTAACTACATGAATAATGTCAATTGTCTTTAATTTTTCAACCTTTAAATCATGAAGAACAAGGAATGCAACCTGATATACCCTTTTTATGATGGAAAAACCTATTCTTGTTGATTAATGCATTTAAACTCAAGTCTGTCAAAACTTATTACTGAAAAAGTTTTGAAATTATTCCATTCCAAAGAAACACATTGTAGATATCATTATGCCATTAAACGACCACTTTCTTCCCCTTCCCTTTAGGTGTTTCCTTCTTCTTCGATGGGGGTGGGATAGTTTCCTGGATTTTGATGGCCTTTGATGGAGGAAGATCATCATGCACTTTTGGACGATAAGGCCTTCTCTTCCGAGAGAGTCATCCCTGCTTGCTAGGCCCCTGAGAGGTGGAAGCGTCTTCTGGCATTTTCATTCGGACTATCGATTACTCACGATGATTGTCACGTGCTAGGAAGGGTTTGTAAAGTTGGGAGAGAAGAAACAGATGAGATCAAGTGATTTTGGTAACAGCTTCAGGGAGTTATGAATCAATTCATAGCAGAGTTAGCCATTCAAGTGGAACTCCAAAAGGCGCATCGGGAAGGCTCAATAGGAATATGTATCATTCAATTGATGACATAGCAGTGGCCAGTTAAATTTTGAATTTAGAAGGCAAGCATTTGAATGAGCCTTAACACTCATTCGAATTCGATGCTTATCTTCACCATATCCGAATGCATTTGGTGATGAGCATTCAATTTGGTAGGACTTCATTCAAATGAGATGCTAATTTTGGATATTGACGTTACATTTTATAGGCACTCATTCGAATGAGCCTTAACACTCATTTGAATTCAATGCTCATCTTTACCATATCCGAATGCATGTTGGTGATGAGCATTCAATTTGGTAGGACTTCATTCGAATGAGCCTTAACGTCATTCAGATGAGATGCTAATTTTGGATATTGACGTTGCATTTTACAGGCACTCATTCTAATGAGCCTTAACACTCATTCGAATTCAATGCTCATCTTTACCATATCCAAATGCATATTGGAGGTGAGCGTTCAATTTGGTAAGACTTCATTCGAATGAACCTTAACGTAATTTGAATGAGATTCTAATTTTGGAGATTGATATTGCATTTTACAGGCACTCATTCGAATGAGCCTTAACATTTATTCGAATGCGATGCTCATCTTCACCATATCCGAATGCATGTTGGAGATGAGCTTTCAATTTGGTAGGACTTCATTCGAATGAGATGCTAATTTTGGACATTAACGTTGCATTTTCCTTAATATTCATTCGAATGAGCCTTAACATTCATTCGAATGAGATGCTCATCTTTACCATATCCGAATGCATGTTGAAGATGACCATTGAATTTGCATGGCCTTCATTCAAATGACCCTTATGGCTCATTCGAATGAGATGCTCATCTTCACCACATCCGATTGCATGTTCGAGATTATCATTGCATTTTCACGACCTTCATTCAAATGACCCTTACGGCTCATTCGAATGAGATGATCATCTTCACCATATCTGAATGCATCTTGGAGATTAGCATTGCATTTTCTCATGCACTCATTCGAATAAGCCTAAAGTATCATTCGAATGATATGCTCATTTCACCTATATTTTCATTCCAAGGCTAAATTAGAAGCTTATAAACACACGGCTATCATGGTTAAATGTGAACTGCTACTATCAACTGATATATTTGTATATGCACTATCCACAGGAAGTCCACAACAAATACATATGTGATCCTACCCAGTTAGCACACATGATAAAACTTTGTCGTCATAATGCAATGGAAATGGATCAAAAGATTTGTGATTTCCAAGGATTGCACTATAGGGTCCAACCCCAGGGGCGTTCTCTACGGAGCTGTTTCTACCACTAGTTACCTAGCTTGTGATTATGTTTCTCTTGTAAATGAAAACCGTTTTCGATTCGAAATTTGCTATGTACATAAAGCTAATTACAAAATAAAATTTCTTTTTGGTATTTTTGATTTAGGAAAACAGTGAACGCAGAATTGAAGTGTAAAAGTGTTGGATGATGGATTTCCTCTTGAAAATGAATTAAGCTATCATAGTCCACAAAAGATTAGGGAAAGTAATAGTTTTCGAACTAAGTTTCTTAATGAAAACCCCAACAACTCGTTGGGTCAGAAATTTCATGTAATGAACTCCATTCCATGAAACCCTTTAAAAACACTTAGTGTGTGTACAGAAGTCGCAAAGTGAAAAATTCAACTCAACACAACATTGCCTCTTAAAATCAAGCACAACTAGGAAGATAGAAGAGAACAATAAAGATCTGCCATCACTAATTAATCCATCACTTTTTCCACTTTTTCCAATAAAGATCTGGATGGTTACTATATGCCAATTATTTGAAGTATCACTTACTCATAATGGAAATTAAGTACAATTATATCATTATTCATGGTAGATGCACCCAAAATCACGCTAATCAAGATCAACAACTCTAAATCTCAAATTAAGCACAAGAAGGGTCATGAAGGGTTAAAATTGAATCAAAAACTCTGGAAATTCAAGTACAAAAGTAGTGTAAATAAAGCTCAATCAAATTTCCCCGCACTTAAACCTTTGTACCCCTGGACAAAGCCTTTCAAAAACTTTAAAATGATCAATGCATTAAGAATGTATCCTCATGAGTCCAGGACTACAGAACTTAGTAAAAGCATTTGTCAAGGAATTAACAAGGCTAATGGAAGAGACAATTGTAAATCAATCCCTGAGAGAGTTCAATTCAAAAGACTGAATAAAAGAGACTTCCTCTCAGAAGGTATAAGTGTTTCTATCTCAGCTCACTATGTAAGGACGATTTCACTCATGGCCTACTTATTCAAATCTCTACCATAGGCTTGTAATTATTCTACCTCTCTACCACAAGATCAATATAATGTGAATCAAGAGGACTTTGGGGTTAATTTAAGATGGATGATGGGGTTTGCGAATAATGATGTGAAATGATGAAAAGAAATTATTGAATACACAGCACCAAACAAATCTAATAATGTAAATGCCTTTGCAAGACTTTAGAGAAATACATATTCAAGCATATATTACTTTTCTCTTTATTTTTCCCTTTTTTATTTTATTATTTTTTTATTTTCTTTTTCTCTCTTTTTTTCTTTTTTTAGAAGATAGATAATGGTATGAATTACAATTTGATCAGAATATGCTTGCATATAAAATTGTAGTTTCCAAATGTGGTTTTCAAAAGTGATAGGCTCAAAATGGTAACAATGATTGAATTATGTTGGCTTGTGTTTGGCAGAATGTAAGGGCTTTGAAATGAAGGCCTCTATCATTTTCACAGAATATTGGATCATAAATCTTTAATTAAGAATCAAGACAAGTTCTAGAGAGATTAAAAATCAAGACATACCCACACTAATCAAATGAAGTTAGGCCCAATTATCCTCACGACAGGGCTAATGTCTCAATTAGACAGTCTCAGGAATTAAAAATGCAAAGAGTCAATTTAAAACGGCATCTATGCTTATCATTTGCTAATAACTCGAAAATGCAATTAACCAAAAGCTTTTATGCCTTAAAATCATGCATCAACTTCCAAATGCATTATCTGTGAAAATCATGGTATCATATGTTTGCTCAGGAGTGTTAAAGGCATAAAGGTAAGCTGAACCTTTTATTTTGAAATTCAAAACCTAAACTTTTTTTTATATCATCTTTTTTCTTATGTGCACTGAAGTTTCACTGTGGCTAACTACAAAGTTGGTTGCGGCGAACCACACCCGAGAGGGTGGTTCTGTATGCAAGTGGTTTCGCCGCGGCGCAACCATAAGATGGTTGTGGCTAAACTCTCCCGAGAGTTGAATTGCTTTATTTTGACGATTTACGCAGCGGTGAACAACAAAGTTGATCGCGGCGGAAATGGTCCGAGAACAAAAATGCAGTTCAAAACCTCTAGTAATTCAAAAAATTTTGAAAAAATTTTAAAGAAACTTGAAAATTTCCAAAGTTTTAAGCAAAATGGCCCAACATTTAACCTTCCAAAAATTCCAGTTGCATTTTAAAATCAAGTTGATGCTTGGAAAACTTAAATCCTAAATCTCCCCCCACACTTAAATCAAACATTGTCCTCAATGATTGAAGGTAAAGATTTGACAATCGATAAATCGCGGAATTCGCAAGCAACACCAGAAATTCATGCAAGCATGCAACGAAATTTGAGAAAACAACATAGGAAACATCCATACATATATATACAGCTGTATAAACAAAACAAGTTCAAACAACCATCCAGTACAACTGTATCCAAGTTCAACAGAAAAGAAAAGAAATCTAATCCTCCCCGTGCATGGCCGAGTCACCCTCAGAATCCACCTCCGCAATAGCCTCCTCCTCCTCAGTGCCCTCCGCTGATCTGCCCTCTCCAAATGGTTCGGCTCCTGAAGGTCCTGCACCACTAACATCATTCTCCTCTGGAGGCAACTGGAAATGCAAGCTCTGTGCAAGCAAGGCATCCATCCTCCTGCGATACCTCAGTTCCCTCTTGAATTGCTAAAGCATAGAGACTCTGAACTGTTGGAAATCAGCAGCCAGGCTCTCTAGGGTAACAGGGACTGGAGGTGCTAGGTGAACGTCTAGAGCCTCCTGATCCTCAGCCAGCAGATCGTCTATGTTTATGAAGGGCTTAAGCTGAGGCGCGGGAGCTCGATGAATCCTCTCATAAATAAAAACAGGGGCAGGGGCAAACGGATGGTCCTCAGGGTAATCTGGGACCTCTACCTCAGCGAACATGTCAGAAATGAGATGTGGAAACATGATGGCCTTCGTGGTTTTGGAAGTAAGGATGGTATCACGAAGGCTAAAGTATATGAGGGTGGAGATGTCAAAGCCGATCCCCTGCATCAGCATGTATATGCAGAGGGCGTGCCTCTTTGTGAGGTTCACTAGGTGGCTAGTAGGAAGGATGTTACTACAGACAAGGTGGATAAAAGGTTTCGTCTCAAGACAACACTCAGAACGGTGGATATACATCTCAGACCTACGAGGAACATGTAACCTATCCTAGGAAGGCATATAGTCTTAGCAATAGCGTCCTCAAGGTAATGGCTCATGAGCTGAACGTAATGGTCCTGCTCAGGAAGTGGTAACGCGTAATGGTGACAAATGGTGCTATGATTCATCGAGTGAGCTAACCTAACTCCTCGACAATCGATGAAGAGAGCGGACTCATGGCATAAAAGTGGTGGACGAATGTGAGGTTACCCTAGGTACGCTCGCGGATAAGGCCGGTAAGGCCAGACTCAGTCATACAGCGGATGAAAGGATGAGTAGTCGGTGTCAAGGGAAATGAGCATTCCTTGACCAAAGGACGCTTCTCAGTTAACTCAAAAATGTCCTTAAAGGACTGTGATGGTTTGGGATTAGGAATAGGGGGTCTACTACGCTAGGGATCTTAGTTCTAGGCATAATTACTGGCTAGACACAAAAATAAAAAAGAAAAAACAATGAAAACACAAGTTAACACAGTTGTAAACTGAGCTGCAGCTGAAGTTGGCCGTAGCGAAAATTAGTGTTCATCACGACGAAATATGAAATTAGTCACGGCGAATACTCCTTTTCGTCATGGCGAAAAACGCAGAACTTGAACAACGACAGCGGTGAAAACACTAAACAGAAATCGAAAGAAATTGAAGCGGAATGGAAGAAAAAAAGTTTAGATTGCTTACTCTAATCAACGAGAATGTAGCGGCGCGGAGAAACACAAGAGTTATGGCGGCAAACGGAGAATGAACTGAAAGTGACAGAGAGAGAGCAACCAATGACGACGAAAACAAAATGAAAAGGCGACTGAACTTAAAAAGAAAACTGGCGGGAGATGAAGAGACACGATTTTCGCCGCAGCGCAACCAAGGTTTGGTTGCGACGAAAAACCTTAGAAGACGAAAAGTCTAAATTCGCTGCGGCGAAAACTTCTCGAGAGGACAGACTTCACAGATAACAAGTTTGGCCATGGCAAAAATTTTATTTCGTCGCAACGAAACATAACAGAGATGAAAAACACACAAAGATGGAAACACAAAACAAAAGATAACATACCAGCACCTAATCCTAGAACTTCAACCACACATTAAGCACATTTTCAAACATCGCAAGCAAGACCCCTTTTCAAGCACAGTCCTCTTGAAGAAAGGCTAATTACAAATTAAGGGAGTTTTATTGAATTGAAAATCATCCTAAAAGAGAAAAACAACTAGGCTAATCCTACTGGCTATGTTCCTCCCCCACACTTGAATTATTCACATTTCACAAAATAATCATCAAAAGGTAACAATAAATGATCATGTTAGGGAAAGGAACAACCTGAGAATCATGGCGGTTTACGAGTCTCATCAGTGTCCACATGCTCATCTTTTGTATTTCCACACATAGCATGCACCGATACAACCGGCTCAATTGATGTTTTGTTAAATGATCCTGCAAAATCAAATGAAATACCTCTCCCGGAGGTGTCATCACTGTTGATACAGGGTAAGGTATTCATGCACTTTTCGGTAAGCTTCACAGAATGTGTGTAAGGCATGGAAAGCATGCTATCAACCGATATGATATGAGTGCATGTTTCAATTGTTTCACAAGAACATAATGGTGGATCAGGGAGTTCAAAAGGAATTTTCAAATCTTCTTTAGCAAATGATGCATATGATAAATGATGTGAACATGCAAGTTCATTTTCCATTTCCAGTTCAGCACATGCATCATCAACAGCAACATCAATGGCATTAACACTCAGCAAAGAATAGTCCTCATACGGATGTTTCATGGCCTCATACATGTTGAAATGGATCTCACTTTCTCCTACTTCCATTAATATGCTACCCTCTTTCATGCTAATAATAGTATTAACAGTCCTTAAGAAGGGTCTGCCCATTATCAAGGTGGACTTACGCATGGATTCATTAGACATATCAAGCACATAGAAGTCAACAGAAAAAACTAAGTCCTTGACCTTTACTAAGATGTCCTCAACTACCTTGTCTGGATACCTAATCGTTCTGTCCGCTAATTGGAGTACTACAGATGTAGGCTTCAAATTATTGACTCCTAAAGCTTGATGACAGATTTATGCATTACATTAATTGCAGCCCCTAGATCTAACAATGCTCCACCCATGGTTATTTTACCTATAGTGCATGGGATAGTGAAAGATCCAGGGTCCTGACATTTCTCTGGGATTTATGGTTTGAAAAGGGCTGAAACATTTGAGCTCAATTGGACCCTTTCATTTGGTCTAAACTTTCTTTTATTAGTGTACAGGTCCTTAAGGTATTTAGCATATGTAGGGACTCTTTTTACCAAGTCAAGCAATGGAATATTGACCTCTACCTTACTAAACAAATCATAAACTTCCTTTTCATGCTTCTTTTCAGTAAGTTTCTTATTTATCAAATATGAATTGGGAAAAGGGAGTTCATCAATGTTTACCTCTTTACCTTTAGATGAGGTAGAACCATGTTTGCTTCCTTTCATGTTTGAACTCTTGGTCCCTTGCTCTGAAGCCAGTCTTTCTTCTTCTTCTTGTGAGGCAAATTCTCCTTTAAAAAGTAACGCCTCATCTTTAGCACTTTCACTCTTCTTCCCTCTCACAGCAGCTTGTGGGAACTCTTTAAATTCACTTGCTTCTGTTCTCTTTTCCTCTTCTTCCTCATCACTAAATTTTACTTGTTTCCCACTCCTCAAATTTATGGCATTTAATCCTTTGGGATTAATGACGGTGTTTAAAGGTATGGAGCCACCACTCCATGCTTGTTGTTCACTCAAGTTGTTGGAGAGTTGAGTGACAAAGGAGTTTAGATTTTCCACTTTGGTTTCCCATTACTCCATCCTCTTCTCCAAAGAGGCATACCTTGCGTCATTATTTGAGGAATTCTTTTGAATAAGTGAGGCAAGTGAGTTAAACTGATTTGCGGTGGAAGCTTTCTCCTCCTTGAGTATCATCAGCATATTTTGTAGAAGCTAATTTGTATCTTCTTTTGGTGGCACACTCAAGGCTTGTTGATTGTTTTGAATGTTGGAGCTAGACGGTCTAACTCCTCCACTTCTTTGAAATCTTTGCCCACTAGCTTCTTCACCTCTCCAGCTGAATTTTGGGTTGGATTTCCACCCCTCATTATAAGTGTTAGAGTAGGGATCCCATTTCTAGTTTGGTCTCCCTTGATACATTGCGATACATCTTCATACCGGCTTGGGTACACACTTGATATATGCATTACTTACCCAAAAGTCTCGCAACTTGGAGCAGTTAAATCCATGGATGGTTGGGATTTATTAGCATTCAAGCTCTTCAACTCAGCAGTGATTAGAGACAATTGCGATGTGACTTTACTTTCTGATGAATCGACCTTCAATTCTAGGGTGTCCATTCTCCTATTATGGGCACTTGAAGTTCCAATCTCATGGGCAGCCCTAGTGTATCGCACACTATACTACTGGTGGTTCAAAGCCATTTTCTTTATAAGTTCCCAAGCTTCTTCAGTAGTCAAATCTATCAACGATCCTCCAGCAGCTGCATCTAGCATTCCTTTTTTTTTTTGACTTTTTAACCCATCATAAAAATACTGAACTAATTGTTCATCAGGTATTTGATGGTGAGGGAATCAGGAAAGAAGATCCTGAAACCTATTCCAATAGTCATACAATGACTCATCAAACTCTTGGCATGCGAAATAGATCTCTTTCCTCATATATGATGTTCTGGATGCTGGGAAATACTTTTCCAAAAATGCTTATCTTATATTGCCCCAACTATGATACGCATTTCCTACATGCCTTGGAAGGCTCATGAACCATTCTCTTGCCTTTCCTTCTAGTGATAAGTGAAATACTTTCCATAAAACTTAGTCAAGCGAGGCTCCAACTGGTTTCATGCTCTGGCATATTATCGATAGTGATTGCAAATGGATGTATGGGTCATCTCCTGGCAAGCCATGAAATTTAGGAAGAGAATTAATCAGTAATCCTTTAATCTCAAAATTAACATCATAATTAGGGCAAGCAGTAGTAAATGGATCATAATTCACATCAGAGGTTATGGCTTCCCTAATTGTCCTCCTTCTATTGTTTCCATTATTTCCTCTATTCTCTCCTATTCACCGTTCCTTCTATTATTACCATTCCCCTGTTGATTTTCATTTATGTTCCGGTTCTGGGGGTTTGGTTGATTCTCAGTCATTGTGTTTTCTCTAACAGATTGTTCTAAATTAACTATTCTTTCTATACTAGACTCTCCTACTCATATATCTACTTCTCTAACTACCTTGCTTTTCCCTTTTCTTCTTTGAGCCTTACTTCTCTCCCTCAATGTTCTCTCAATCTTGGGATCGTAAGGCTTAAGCTGATTCTTTTTGGGCATGCAAAGGAAAAATCAAAGGCCGGAGCAAACTAATCAACTTAAAAACAACACACTTCAAAAACGAATGAAATAGTGTTGTAAGCGTATGAATGAATATGTATGAAAGATATGTATGATTGACGTGTATGTATGTATGAAAATGAAATGAAATAAGTGAATGAAGTGTGAAAAAGAAATTTTAGCCGCATCGAAAATAAACTTTTGTCACGGCGAACAGTACCCGAGAGGGTAAACAGGTGAAATTTCAGCTTTTTGACCGCGGCGAAGAACACCCGAGAGAAATCTCTCATAAAAATGCAAGTTACGCCGCAACAAAACTCAACTTTGGTCATGGCGCACTACACCTGAGAAGGTGTTTCTCTTGAAAATTCAGGTACGCCGCGGCAAAAATGAAAGTTTGTCGTGGCGAAAATGCGAAAATGATGCAGAATGCAAATGAAAACTGGTGAATTCACTGATGTTACCTAAAAAAGAAATGCTATGATATGAAGAAGTTAATCCTATACTATAAACAAATGCAAAGATGAAACAAATACAAATGCAAAACAAGCAAACAAAATGCACAATCTAGCTTAACTAATGGCACTCAACTCCCCGGCAACGACGTCATTTTTTGATCCTACATAGTTGGCACACATAATAAAACTTTGTCGTCGTAATGCAATAAAAATGGATAAAAAGATTTGTGATTTCCAAGGATTGTACTATAGGGTGCAACCCTAAGGTCGTTCTCTATGGAGCTGTTTCTACCACTAGTTACCTAGCTTGTGATTAAGTTTCTCTTCTAAATGAAAACCGTTTTCGATTCAAAATTTACTATTACCTAAAGCTATTACAAAATAAAATTTCTTTTTGGTATTTTTTATTTAGGAAAACAGTGAAAGGAGAATTGAAGTGTAAAAGTGTTGGATGATGGATTTCCTCTTGAAAATGAATTAGACTATCATAGTCCACAAAAGATTAGGGAAAGTAATAGTTTTCGCACTAAGTTTCTTAATGAAAACCCCAACAACTCGTTGGGTCAAAAATTTCATGTAATGAACTCTATTCCATGAAACCCTTTAAAAACACTTAGTGTGTGTACGGAAGTCGCAAAGTGAAAAATTCAACTCAACACAACATTGCCTCTTAAAATCAAGCACAACTAGGAAGATAGAAGAGAACAATAAAGATCTCATTGAATAGGTAGAAATGAGATTTCACTCTACCACGTCAAACACAAAGCAAGTTCAATACACAAATAATCCAAGTTTGGCTCGACCGAGACCAAGCATTCGTGTACAAATTACAAGTTCTAACTCAGCAACTATGTAATCCATAACATAAATAGAGATTGAAAACTAATACTCCCCTTTCGGAGCATCGAAATCAGGCCAACTTCATCTCCAAGAGGAAGGGATATGCTCAGCTACTCATATGAAGTGGAATCGGACTCCGAATGGATGATTGGAGGTTCATGGATGGATTAGGGTTGAGATGGGGTGAGATTAGGGTTGTGAGTAGAGAGAATAAGAGAAAAATGTGAAGTATTAGTGGTTCTACCTCCAACTGCGTCTTCTTGCACCCCTTCCTTCGAAACATACCCTAATTGGCATATAGTAACCGTCTAGGGTCAGATCCAAGAAGGTCGGTCAAGTTTTATTTCCATTTGGAGCCTGATTCTTTACTGATTCGCTATATTGGCCATGGCGAACTTAAGGTTTCGCCGCGATGAACTTTCACAAAGATGTTTCCTCATGTTCTTGTTCAGAGTTCCTGAAATGAAATAGCAAATATTTGAAGTATCACTTGTTCATGATGGAAATTAAGTACAATTATATCATTATTTATGGCAAATACACCCAAAATTACGCTAATCAAGATCAACAACTCTAAATTTCAAATTAAGCACAAGAAGGTCATGAAGGGTTAAAATTGAATCAAAAACTCTGAAAATTGAAACACAAAAGTAGTATAAATAAAGCTCAATCAATATGCAACTTACATACAAGGTGTAACAAAAAATATGCACCGTATACTGTCTATTGATGTATAAGTAGCAAATTGTGGATCTTAATGAAAACCCATCCTGGAAGCCAGGTGTTGGGCACGTCTAACAAATTCGTAGTTAGGTAGAACACCAATACCAACAAGTGCAATACACATAATAGTCAGTGGCTGTACAGCAGTGGCAGCTGCAGAAAAATTAGAAACATTTGCAACATGCCCTGGAGAAGCTGGTGTGACAGTTATAGTTGCCACTCCATTCATCTTGTCAAGCTTCCTTCCACCTTAATAGAACTCTTGTTGAACTACACAACCAAAACCAAACTAATTAATACATTTAGATGGATATTTAAAACTAATTCCCAAATGGTACGTTAAATGGTCACAACATTACTTCAGGATTTTTCTTTAGCTTCTCTGACAACTCCTTCTGCATTTGCAAAGCTTCTTAGCCTTAGCTATGGAATCAAGAGATATGTTTCCACTTTTTCCAGTAGTTGTTAAAGAGTACCAAAACCATTAAACACAGAGGGAGATGGAAAAGAGAAGATGATGTCAACTCTATCACCAATTTTGCAATTATGCATATGTCGATATAATCACAGCGACTTCCTCCATTCGTTATCTCCGGTGACTTCCTCCGTGTTATCTCAGACGACTTCCTCCTTGCTTCACATATTGTTTTACATATGCCGTGAATCATTTATTTACTTTCAGGGATAACTCCGTCTTTACACATCATGATTCTGATGTTTGAATTTGGTTTCCCACCATTTTAGGTGGGAAGAAAGGTTCCTGCCTACACATGAAAATGGGTCGCTGCCGGAATCCATTTTCCATTTCAAACATCCAACCAAACAGCCGCCGCCACTGGAAAATCTTCATTTTCCTATTCCATCCACTGATTTTCACTGAACCAAACGAGGCCTAAGAGATCTGAAATATCAAAGTGAGTATTGGTAATGAGATTCAAAGAAATTCAGAACTCAAATAATATAGATTGCACGGATAGCAAGTTCTGGGTATGATAATTAGAGTACACAGATTTCTTAAAATATTTCCAGCACAACAGATGTTATTTCCTTCTTTCTTTCTTTTTTTTTTTGAATATATTTTTTCATTTTTTACCTCTTTTTTGATATTTTTTATTTTATTTTTTTAGTGCATCTCTCTTTTTTCACATATAACAAAATTTGTCACAAATAACAAATACAAACAATCAGAACCCAAAATTTTAGAAAAACACATTTTTGAAATGAATGAAACTCAACGTAGAAAACTTGGATTGAAACAATTCTAAAATGAGCATAAAGATGAGACTCTCAACTATAACCTATTAAACATTGAAAGGCACGAAAAAAGTGGATTAACAGATGGAGGCAATTTGAAGATGATTGGAAAGAACAGACGCAAGAAAAGATGAAACAATATACAAAATTCAAACTTAATGAACCGAAAGATAAAACCTGAGTTTAGAACTGAAAATTTGATACCAAGATGGTGCAAACCCACTAGCAAAATATCCCACAAACCCACAACCATTGTGAAATATACTCAGCCCAAGAAAGCTAAATAAAGGTCGACGATCCACTTAAACCCCTCAACACGAAAGAACAAGGACCCCAAGTATTGGAAGACGCCATAAGGTTGATCAAGCATTTATAAGTCTGTTAGTTTTGAAAAGAACCCTAGAGAGAATCCTCTCAAAGTGCATAAAAATGCAAACTTTCATTCAAAATCCAAGCCTGCCATCAAAAGAGACTGTACAAAGTATTTAAAGGAAATCACAAATCTGACCTAATTTGCAATAATCTCAAATATTAAATTCTAATTTTAAAAAAGGAAACTCAAAAGTTACCTCATTTTTAGTAAATGCAAATAATAAATTCTAATTTAAAAAATGGAACTCTTAAAAAAAGGAAACTCAAAAGTCGAATTTGCCAACTAATAATAAATTTTTGTACAAATAAAATCTATAAAATATTATCATCATTTAAAGCCCAAAATGTGCCTATTTAGGCCCAAATGAGTCCTTCCCATGTGAAGTACTTGGCCCAAGCTCTTTAGTTTCAAGCCTCTAAGCCTAAAACTTGATCTGCATCTCCATTGTCATCCCAAATGAGATTAGTGACCTTTTTAGTTTTTCCATTCAGATATGATCCAATTGCCATTTGCTTTGCCCAGGTCTCTTGTACTAGCCCATTTAATGGTTCTATAATATTTTTGGACCTTGCTATTGTGATTAGACCGCTTGAAATTTGCAAAGCCTCTTTGAATTTGATGCATCATGTAGGATCGTATCATCTATACCACTTTCTCTCTATGGATCCAACTTAGGTCATAGCTCCTCTCTTTAGAAATGCACTGGATTGGAAGAAAACAAACTGATTAAACTAAAGGTAGAGGCTATAGGGTTGAAGAACAGGAAGGTTTCGCACCAGAAACATATCCTTACCTTGAATTCCAACCAAGTTACATCTTAGACTTCCCTTTGTCTTCCTCTCCTGTGCTCTCTCTTTTCCTTCTCTTTTTTACGGTTTTGAGTCCTCCAAACCATGCCCCTCCTTCTATTTTTTAAAAGCCTTGGCATCCTTAGGAAGCTACTCAATTTGCTAAGTAAATTTTCCAACTTAGAGAGAAAGTTTCTTAACTTGTTCCTAAAGTTCCATCTTCCGAGTTCCTCTAGTATAAGATAAGGCAGCCTCTCATCAACAACTTTTATTTCATAAATACCTTCTCCTTATACTCTTTCATACGAAGTACTTATACTGAACTTTAATTTCCTCTAAGCCTCTCAAAATAATAATTTACTTTTCTCACTTATTTTTATTACTTGGAGGCTAAGCAAAAATACTCTGAAAAATATTTCTTGGAATCCTCTTATCACTTGACCTATATATCTTACGTATACCTAGGAAATTCCCATAATTCGATAGATATATCTCATAGTTTTCTCAAGCTCAAACTTTTTTCCAATGTTTGTGAGTAATTTTGAATTTTGATGTCACCAAAATAAAATGTTTGTGAGTGATTTTGAATTTATTGTTATAATAATATTATTATTTGATAAACCTTGCATTATTAAAGTTGAAAATGCATTAAGAAATTTGAAGTTAAAGAGATTTTGTATTTAAGGGCAAAGTTTTAAAATGCCTCATGATATATTCTTGTGATTCTATTGTGATCTTGCGTATGAAATTATTGGTTGGAAAGTGTTGTTAGATATTCTGCGTATATACACATATGTCGATGGCAAATCATGGATATGCCATTATTGAGGTCTAGAAAATGAGTATTGTGATATTAGGAGTGTTAGAATGGGATTTGACCAAAGAGGGGGTGAATTGGTCACTTTTAAAAATTTAAATCACAAAAACATAAATGAAATAAAGTCACCGAGAGTAGAGCAGAGAGAAGTTGGACAAGGTGAATTTATCCTAGTTTAGTCCTCCTAACTTACGTCTAATCCCCAGAGTTCCTCTGAGATTTTCAATCCACTAATCAATAACAAAATAGGCTCTCTAAGCCTTTACAAAGGGAATCATACTCCCCCTTACGGATTGCACTATAAAAGATACCAACGTACTCTATTTTCAATTCAACTTAGCCCAACTTACTCAATATCCCAAACTTGAGTTTTCACAAAAATACAAATTTGAATGGCTATATAAACTCTCTCAAAGAGTAGATGAATAATCACTGAGGCACTAATGACACTGTTAATGATTTACAGTGAGGTTGTTGAAAGAGTAAATGAGTCGGAGGCTCATATGTTACTTCGTTACTTCATCCATCTTGAATGATCACCTATTTATAGGTGAAAAACATTAACTATCCGTTAGAGAGAAGCAAGTTTTCGTTACTCTCATCTACAATCTCCAACGTCATGCATTAAATGCTTATGTAACTACGTGAATGTTGAAGCTCAGTAACAATGGATGATGAAGTTGTGTTAGAGACAAGTTCAGAGCTGCCCATTCCCTAACTATAAGTCAAACCATCATGCATTTATGAGGGTAGTTACAATTTAAATTAATGAAGCACGAAAAGGGAAACGTTTGGTAAAAAGGAATGTCTTCTATCAGATTGAGATACGTCAGACAAAAACAATACTCGAGTTTTGATTTGGGGAACTCAAGTGTTGAGATAAAATGGTTTGAAGAAAATTTGAATTTCATGGTAGTAAAAATCAAGTTTTGTTTAGATAACTTGAGTTTTAGAAAAATTTTAATATGACCCGAGTTGTACTAAGAGTATTGCAATGTAAAATTTAAAAACTTTTGTTCGTAACTCGAGTTTGAAATTAAGTGTTGCATAACTCGAGTTGTGATGACATGATCAAGTGATGGTAAACAATTTTAATACCAACACTTCTATTGGAACTTGGGTTTTAAAGAATGTTTTGAAAATTGCCTTCAACACTCGAGTTTTAATGTATAGAACTCAAGTTTTGACGAAACTTTTGTTGCAACTCAAGTTCTCTAGGAAGTTTTTGAATTATGAAATGTTTTGAACCTTCAAAGTTTTAAATAATAGAACTCGAGTGTGCACAACTTCTTTCATAACTCAAGTTCTTTGGAAGTGTTGTGTAGTGAATTTGAAATGTTGAGCATGACACTTGAGTTTTATAAATTAAAACACAAGTTTCATAGCACTTCTTTCATAACTCGAATTTCCTTTGAAAGTTATGACTTTTAAAACAGTTTTAAATCTCATAACTCGAGTTTTTGATATCATAACTCGAGCGTTGACAATACTTTAACTATAACTCGAGTTTGTTTGAAAGTTTTGAGTTTCAAAACATTTTTGCAAGCCTAGAACTCGAGTTTTAAGACATTGAACTCGAGTGAAGTAGCATTATCATAAAAAACTTAAGATTCCTTTTGAAACCAAGTTTAAAATATTTTCCAAGTTCATAATTCCTACAAAACATAAAACACACTTTTTGTTATCATCAAAACATAGTATTAACATAATTAGATGTTGTTATTGATGGGGGTTATTAGAGAGGAAATAAGGAGATGATTTTTAGCATGCATAAAGAGGAAACAAGGATGGAGGACTCCTGACTTTACACTGGATGATACTGACCTATTGTAATATGAGGGCCTATTATGACACCCCATTGATGTCAAAGGGAGAACCCATGGTCCATACTTGTTCTATGTGGATCTGGTCATTTCACATCATTTGAATGGTTAGCTTTGTGGGTAGCTAACAATTACATATGAGAGTATAGTCCATGGGTTCAATCAGAGGAAATAAGGCTGGGGGAGTTACCAGGGAGATTCAATTATTGAGAAAAGTGATCAGGATATTAATGATCCATGTGACCTTCATAATCATTATGATGTACATATGTTTATTACGACATTGATATCAATATATATCTTATAAAATGTGAATAGAGATGATTGTTTGATCTATTTGGAAAATTTACTTATAAAACAATGCGATTAATTGACAATATTGATATATATATATATATATAATGAAGAGAAGATAGAGGTGATTGTGTAAACTTCTCAAAAAATTGAGTGTGATTTATGAATTTACTTTATATGCAATTAATTATTTATTTATCACTAGCACTCACAGGTATGTTTTTGAGTTAGATTGCTAATTGTTGAAACTTTTGTCTCACCCTGTTGCTATTAACATTTTAGATGATAGTACCTGAGCTAAGATAACTAGAAAGGTTTTGGAGGTTTGTTCATGGCTATTTCTATTGTATAGCTTCCTCCTCTATCATGTGTTGATTTGATGCATATTACCACTGCAGGACTCATGTTTAAGCATACTGATATTTTAATATTTTCTTTTCATGTTACTTTGAGATATTTTTTTTATATACAGCAGGTCATAGGCTCCTAATATGATATAATTTGTGAAATCACAATGTTGAATAGGCATTTTATCATTTACTATATGTAATAAATTGTATTTATATTATTGAATGATGAAAGTTGAGTTTGAAGAGAAACATGAATACGATTTTTGGATGACTAAGGTCTATTATTATAAGATTGATTTTTATAGCTTGAGTTGGAAAGAAGTTGACATAGTAAATTCTTAATGTCCATGATAACTTTTAAATGTTTAGATTTACCATTTTCTATCATGGGTAAATTTTTTTAAAAAAAGGGGATTGATTCATTTAAACATAATAATTTTGAAGATATACTTTATTTTTTCTATCATATTCAACTTATTTTTGAAGCAAAACATCTTTATAAGCATGATTAGTTTATCAATGTGATTTTGGGAGTTAAATAACCGGTTTAAAAAAAACCACTGTTACAAATAACCTCTACAACACTTCTTTGATGCAACGTTTTTAAATACAAAAAATGAGGAAATGAGGGAGGGATCAATAGCGATCTTAGCAGAATAGCTACTCAAAACGTTGCAAATTCCTACCACTATCTCGGAAAATTAATAGTTTTGAAGCGGTTTGTCTAAACCGCTACAAAATGCGCGCCACTTCGCGACCTTTTCGATTTGCAACTATTTGACCATAAAAAACCGCTGCAAATAACATCGGCAAAAATAAAATTTTATAGCAATTACAGAACCGCTATCAATTTAAAGACTATTTATATTTTGTTAATGTTTTTATTGCATATCCATTACCAAAAGGCGCCAATTTGGCTCCACATTTGTAACGATTTATAACCGCTACTAGCATATGTCATGTGTTAGTCTATCCTAACGCTGCAACTTGGTAACGGTTTGACTGAAAACCACTACAAATAATAAATTTAGTCCCGTTTTACATAACCACTGCAAATGCCACAATTTTTTGAAGTGGATATACCTATATGATTGTTTTATTGGACCACTCACATATGCCAATATTTCAATTTGATCTTATCCTTTGCTTTGTTGGAAACTCTGGAACATTAGGACAGGAATCCAAAACTAAATTTCCCACAATCCATAGAAATTTTCGACTTCCGTTTTTCTCTCAAAACAAGAAAATAAGTTACTGTGGATGGTCCGGTTTTCGTTCGTTTAATTAGCCAATCAATGAATCCCATATTTACTTTGACCAAGTATAAAACATTGGATATTCCAAACCAAATGGAACATTCTAGTCATAGAGTCATATCATTCTGGGTCCAACTGTACTTCTCGAACGATACAGTTAATATTATTCTTATTCACATCATCAAAAGACAAAAAAAAACACGAAAATACTAAAACATGAGGCAAAGCCCCTGGTTTTGCGAAAAGTCAAATTCTTTTCTTCCAGCTTCCATAGGTAAAAAACCATATTGCATGAAATATCCAAGTTGGCTAAATCTACCTGTAACTTTGCGGTACAAAATTCTAAGTTAATAACCCCTATATATACACACACACACACTTGAGCACACAGAAATCTGTACAGCAATATCTTTTTGGTCGTTCGGACATCATTTTTTTTCAAATGGGACGTTGGATGAAACCTGAGGTATTTAACACAACCTCTCTCTTAATCATTAAGTAAATTCTCTTCTTTCTTTTTCATCCTTGTTAATGGTGTGAAGGTTCAAATTCTAATTATTTATTAATTATTAATGATAATATTCATACTGCTGAATTATGTCTATTACATATTTCTCGCTGTCAATTAAAAGTCTTAATATATATTTTTTTGTTCAAAAGTTGTATTTAAACCTTTTATTATATATTGCGTTAACTATGTATCAGAGGAGTTCTTGACCCGATGACAGATATCATCGATGCGTTGAAAAATAATAATAAATCAGACAGTTTTTCTTAAAACTCTGCAAAGTAATAATTGGATCTTTCAATAAATTTTATTCATGATTTTATTAGGGGGGAAAAAGAATATCAAATAATTGGATGTTATTTTTTTTTTTTTTGGTGAAGTAATTGGATGTTCTTGTTGTGTAGGTGTATCCGCTGTTGGCTGCTATGACGTTCGTGACCGGTATGTGTGTGTTTCAGCTAACAAGGAACATTTTCTTAAACCCTGACGTTAGGTATATTCACTATTTCATTATATTCGAATTTCTCCATATATTTGCTTAATAAATAATAAATCAAACTCTTATTTCTGTCTTCTTCATTGTGTATTTAGGGTTAACAAAGCTCATCGGAGCATGGGGGTGTTGGAGAATGCAGAGGAGGGAGAAAGATACGCAGAACATGGCCTGAGAAAGTTCCTCCGAACCCGTCCGCCGGAGATCATGCCGGCGATCAACCACTTCTTCAGGGAGAAAGATGACTGAATCAATGATCATCCTTGAGATCCAGTTCCTCACATCTTAATTAATATATTTGTGTAGAAAAAACTATATCAGGCTTCGAGTTCAATCTTGTCTTGTGACCTCTAATTTCATCTGCTTTATTGTATCGAAAAATGTATAATCTGTAGAATATGGAAACGACAATGTTTGGCTTTTTTGCTCACAGTTTCAATATGAATTTGGTGCTTCGTGTGGTATTTTAAGTCCTTCGTATTGTATTTTAGTCGTCGTTTTGATTTTTTTTTGCCAAAGTTTGATTTTTAAAAAAAAAAAATCACTGTCGGTCTTGTATATTGAAATGACGTTCTTAAAGGTGAGGATGTAAACAGCCATATTTCTTGTCTTCCCTTTTTTAATCAACAAAAATATGGTCATTATTCACGTAGATCCCAAATCATTAACGAGTCGTTGGAGGCAAATATAATATTGATTTCTTTTTGTAATACAATAAAAATTAAATGTTTCTTAAATTTTTAATTTTTTTACAACTTCCTTTAATTTTAATTTAATCCATATGATTTATAATTTTCGAATTAAATTCATATTATTTTCCAGTTTAGTATTTTTTGTTGAAACTTTTTCAATATCTTGAATATGTATGTATGATATGCATTAATCAAATATGTCAGAAATTATTTTTAAATAAACATAAATGATAAAAATATTGGAAAAATTGTAATAATGACAAATTAAATTAAAAAACATTGTAATTATAAGTACCCATTGAATAAATCATCAACAAAAATAATATACTTTCTCTACAAAATTTTATAAAATTCCAGTGCCAAAAGAGATTATTTTGGCATCATCATTTTCTTTATTTGTTTTTTAAAACTATCTTTGGCATCATTTTCAAGTAGAAATATTTTTTTCTAACCCAGCTTCTTGTCAGAGTCTTCTTCACCCTTTAATCAAAGCTAGGGTCATTACTTCAATTTTAAGGTGTAAGAAAAATTATTAAAAAATGAAATATAAACCTTTGGTCTATTAAATTTGCCCTTATTTTAGTTTTAATCCATCAAATTTTAGATAATAGGTTTTAGTTCCTCAAGTTTCATCACGTTTATTAAAATATTTATCCCTATAATTTAATAAAAATGTGAACCATTTTATTTGGAGATGTGAAATTCGTTATTTAAAATTTGAGAAACTAAAATCAAAATAATGGCAAACTTAAGGATTAAAAAATGTATTAACTCTTAATTAATTATAATGATAATAATGGGCTTTCTTCCACACAAATAACATAGGTTTAATTTAAAGCCCATAATATGAAATATCGTATTGGGCTGATGAAAATATCTGACAACATTTTCAGCCTTGTTTGAAAAAGGACCCAGTTGGGCCATTCCATGTAAACAGTTTGGACCATGAAACTTAATCGAACACAAACGACATTTGGACAATTTTGGATCAGATATATTAATATTAACATGGGAGTTTTTATTTTATTCTTTTTGTTAAATCTTGAATTATTCATTTCTAAAAAATCAAGATTTTCATTTTTAATTAATGAAAATATTCATCATTATTTTTTAAAAAAATAATTAATTATTAAATTATTAAAGTGTTGACCTTTTTTCAACTCAATTCTTAGAGAAGAGTCGGTCACATACTTATCTCATGGATAGTAAGTCATATTGAACAAGTAGCTTTCACCGTTAATCCAAACGTATTAACACTGAAACGTGTTAACCCATCCCACAAGTCATAAAATGTCATAAACTCCTCATTATCCACGTTGATATCTTCAATTCAAGAAATCCTTCCTATCCTCCTAAAATCATCCAAGGGATTTCTTAAACTAAATAAGAAACAATGGCCATGTTTGCCATAGCATTAAAGAACCATATTCATGCAAGTCATGGTAAAACTCCTCCACATATTTACTGTATATACCGTAAATAACGTTGAAAAAGTAGCTTACATCACTAATAAAACAAGCAAATGAGGACTAAGCTGAAGCAATTCAAACTCTAAGGCCACAGTTGAAAATGGGTTAAAACTGTAAAGATCTAATGAATAATTTCCCTTATTTTTTTAAAAAAAATCTCAATTCAATTTTTCCTCTATGCACAACAGTGTCTTCTCCTACTGGGGTGAAGTTACATACATTTATTCATCTCTAGACACAGCTTAATAAGAGCCATGTGCACTAACTTTTTTTTTTTTTTTTTGCGTGGAGCATCTAATATCATGGACGTAGCTCACTTTAGCCTAAAGGATTTGTCGGTGGTTCAGACTACTTCAGATTGTGCAGGGCAAGACCACAAGAGCTGTAAAGCTCTACCCCCAAGTCTTTAATACCATTGTGTTTCCAAAAGTCGAACTCTGAGAGTTCTAGTTATATTGGTATAACCTCTTACCAATTGAACCGCAGGCCGCATGCTTGGTGGTTCAAACTATCTTTTGGTTATTGTGCAATTTACTTTCCTCAAATAGAAGGAAAAAATTAATGAGAATTTCTATGATAACAATGTCTATATATATATATATGATTATATCATCCAAAGCACTAAATCCAAAATTGTGTGCAGATAAGAATGATGTGAACATGATAACTAAAATAATAACTTAGGATGCTTCATTGTGCTCCCCATGTTTTCCTGTACGAATAATGGCCAGCAAGAAAAGACTGTATTTTTAAATTTCAAGTGGAACTAATCAGAGAATCAAAAAGCCATATGCATAGTTATATATAATCACATTATATATATAAATATATATTTTACTCCAACATAATTTGTAGGCAATGCCCACTCACCTGGTTACCACTTCACAGACAATAAAGGCCTTCTCGGTTATTAATTTATATATGGCAGTTTCTGTTATGGCTATATAAGCCCTTTTATTTATCTAATTCTCTTACTTTAATCAATTATTGACTTCATAATTGCACACACAGTTATAAGATTCTGATATATACCAGTCTTCTCAAACAAAAATAGTAATAATAATTAATTCTCATGGCAACAAAAGAAAATACATTTATTTAATAAATATGGTTAATTAACAAAAGGATAAAACTTATGTCAAATGCTCTAATTACACATAGTTATGTATCCCATTTTTTATTTTGATTTATAATTAAATGATAGTATTTTAAAAATAGGATACATAACTATATGTGATTGGAGTACTTGAAATAATGAATTTAAGGAACTTGATTTAAATATGATCATTAACAAAATTCATCCTATAGAACACATACACACACAATGAATATATACCAAATATAAAATCTCTAAAAATATGTTTAGTATAATACAAAATATAAAACAAATTCTAGCATCCAAAAGTCATCAACAATGCAATTCATTGTTCAAACTTCACGCAAGAGGATGTTCCATTTGCTAAAATAAATATAATATATCTAAAATTTATTTTATTTTGCATTATTCCTAGTATGTGAATAATACGACTCACTTTAATATGCAGTACATAAGAGATGTGTCTAGCTCAAATGTTAATTAAACATAAAATTTATCCCCTCTAGTCCTTTTCGTAAAACCTTTTAACTTTTTTAAAATTAAGAAAATTAGTTAAAGTTAGTTTAATGTTAACATATTTTACAATTTTTGAAAATTATAAAGCTATGATGAAAGAAACAGGTTTATTCGGCAAAAAAGAAAGAAACAGGTTTAAAAGTAAGTCACAAATGTTTTGTTATATTTTGTATTAATTTTTGTTTTAAAGACTAATGAATAAATTCTTATAAGCAAAACCGGAGGGAGTAAAATAAATTGCGTAGATATAAGTCACGAACAATTAATACAATCCATTCTTCAAAATTCATACGATGTGGATCCACTAGAAGCTAAAATATATTGAAAGAGTGAAATACCATTTTCACAAGGGAATCAATTTGCACTAGACTTCAGCAAACAATCATTCTCAACATGAATTGTTCATTTGATTCGAAGAACAGCAAGCTATGCCTTGTAACTACTTGCTCTTCTTTTAATGATTTTCAAATCTTAAGTTGGAAACCCCAGGACAGTGATTTGGATTTAATCAAGAGATCGAATTTTCATCACTGATTTGCCCAAGATTTTTGGGACCATAATATATCATATCATCATGATCTTACTTATACAAGTGTGTAACAAAAATAAGCCATTTAGAAGAACCGCACCCTAAGCATTAACTATTGGAGTTAAGGAATTCAAATTAAATATTATAAGGCCCTTCTTTTAAAGAGACCTCCCCAGGATTGGCAATAATGCATCTCAGAGCCAATCGATGTCCGAATGGCTCCACTTTACACCACCTACTTAGCTTCCTACTGTAAGTCTGTAGTGAGTATAAGTTTATTGGGAGGATCACATCCAAAGCTAACTGATAGAGTTGAGGAATCAAATGCCTTGTAAGGTTTCGCTCTCAAAGTAACACTCCCAACGTGAAACTTGTGATAATGTGATAATTGCAGCTTTGTAAGAGTGGTCCATATGAAAGGACGGTTTAAAAGTCTTGATTAACTCTGACACGTTGAAAATTTTGCTATACGATCATAGACATGATGTAATTCCTCAACCCTTAATTTGCACGAAACTGCATGTACAACGTTCGATTAGCAAAAGTCTATGAAAGGATGCTTTAAATCCGTGATTAACTCTCTGAAATGTTGAAAAATTTGTAACCATCTGACAGATATATGTGCACGCTGAAGTTCCTGAAACCTTAGTGTGAAAACATCGCAGTTTTTGCTTTTCATCAGATTAATTATTAGAAAATATCATATATATCCCCGAATACATATACATATATATCATCATCATGCTTTGTACAAAGCATGAACACAGACTAAGAACAACATATCTCTCTGTTAAAGATTCTCTAACAATAATATATCCAAATAGGCGTTTAATTAATTTAAGACTTTGTTGTAGCGGCAATATAAAGTTGTCGCTTTGTGACCTAATAATCAGTGGTTAAAATTGTGCAAACCAACAACGTAACTATCATTCAGGACACGGGATCTATTTGAATTATTTACATTCATTCAGCAAATTCTCTCTCTGAATTTCCTTTACTGTATATACACACACAGCTAGCAATCTATTAACGGTAGAGAATCTGAAGTCATCATGTATCATCGTCCATATATTGAGTAAAAACCTAGCTCGGTAAAACTAGAAAATAAAATGGGAAAAAATATCAAAGTCGATGTCAGATTAAAGAGACGTCAACCTCAAAGGTACATGTGATGATAAGATTAGAATTCAGGAATTGCATGAAGAAGCCAATATATGGAATATTATTGTGTTTGTGTGGGGGGGGGGGTTGATAAGATTATGGAGGTACAAGTAGCAGCTAGCTAGCAAATAGGCACCAATAAAAAACAATTGGAAATTAAATTATGGCCTCAAAATAAATATATAAGAAAATTAAAGTGTCAAGTACTTGTCAATGGGGCGTTTTTTGTTTTCGTACCAATTAGGACGATTTTGATATTCCCACGAGGGGGTAACATGCATAGTAGGCAGTGAGATCCCAAAAGGTAGCCCCACTGCCCCACAAATGCTTCTCTTCACATATCTTCCTCCTCATAATTATGCCCATCAAGCAATATCACAGCTTCACATGGGGTTTTGGTACTCTCTCTAACATGGGGTTACCTAATGTGGGCTTATGCCAAAGAGAATAATATAGAAAAAAGAAAGTATTCCCATTTTTCTCAAAAGTTTAGGTAAATGGCACGATCCCCGAAAGCTTATCAAAATAATATATGGTTGATCTTCATTCTCTATCGAAAAAAACAATCAATGAAGTTATTAAGTGTGATCTTTTGATTAATAAATGTGATGGGTAGCATACTGATGGATTTCCTAGAAAGAGGAGTTATATAAAATCTTGACTTCCTCAACTTCAATGGTTAGCTTTTAAAGGACTACTTTAGCAGACATTTTTCATGTCTTTTTTTTTTTTTTTTGCATTTTCACATCAATTTTGTGGGGGAATGTCTGTGTGAAAGAAGTTAGAAGTATTTAGATATGACACCCTTTTAAAAATGGCAGTTAGAAGTCTGACTTCTCGATCACATTTATAAATGGATGTGAGATCCCTACTTCTAGTGGGTATAATTCTCCTAAGAACTTTATGCTGGTTTCAATGGTGCTTTCAATGAGAGATGATCAATTAGATAGGGCTATGTATGAAAAAGGCTTACCAATAGGGTTGTTGAGTGAAATGTCATTGTGTGGATTCAATTAGTCTTTAAGGTGTTGTTCTCTCAAGAACTTATACTTGTTATACAATCTTTTTAAAGCTTCGATTGTTGGTAGAGAATAATGGTATCATGCAATCCATGTAACTGACCTCACTTATTGGGATAATGTTTTATTATTGCTATTGTTGTTGTTCTTGTGAGATATGGATTGCATGCATGCTTAACAAGTGGACTGAGCCAAGACAAATGAACGCACTAGCTACATACATCCCCAAAGTATCAAATGAAATGAAATGGGGACCTATAACACATGGGGGTGGGGTGCTTGACCTTGTGAAGTGTGGAGCCACACTCGACCATAAAAAGTCAAGAATCTTTTTCTGCAATGCGTTGGCTTCAAGCAATGGTTTCTTGGTTATGAGTAGTTATATAATTATCATCATCAATAAACTAAAATTGATATGATTTACAAGTTTAATTTATTAAGTCCTTATATAAGCAATAAATTAACGGTCGAAGCTCATGATAGATCCCTCCTTTAATTACAATTGAAACGGTTGCTTTTTTGAAAAAAAAAATGAAGTTGTTAGGCTTATTCCCATGATGTTCAAGACAATCAAGTAAGTATCTTTGGACTTTAATTTGCTTGGTTCAAATTTCTTAGTTATTATATTATTAAAGTTAATGCTATAATGCAAAAAAAAACAGACATTATTTTTTAAATATTTTTTAAAAAAATCCTCGGATTCTTATCATCAAGGGGGAGCATGCTGCAATCTCAAACATGCTATGCAATAAGTGGGAACCACGAAGTGCACAAGGTAATGAACAGGAATTTAAGTCAAGCTACCATTAATGATATTGGCTTACCATTTTTTCCTTTTTTTAATTATTTTTGTACTAAAATAATAAAAAAAGGAATAAGACCCAACTTTCGAGACACGTTCGAATCATGCCATATCTCGTAGTAGCAGCTAAAAAAATAGTTAAAATACTTGTAGCATCTCTTATACATTCTTATCACTTACTCTAACTATGATATTATCTACTAATTATCATATTGGCTTATACAAAAAAAAATTATTTATAAATGACCAAGAGATTAAATTTCACCTAACTATAAATCATATTCTTATCACTTACTAACTATAAAATTGTTCGAAGAGATTGAAAATGTTAATTAACCGATATATTTATAATTTTGTTAAAGTAATTTGCATAACTTGTAAATTGTTGTATATAATTATACACATAAATATTTCAGAATATATGTTTTAATTTATTTATTTATTTAGATTTTTTAAAATTTCTGAAAAATTTAACTAACTCTTATATTAAATATTATTTATATATTTGTTAGTATTGACCTACAATTTCATGAGAATAACAATCCGTAACGGCATAACCAGTTTATAAATTGGGTTTGTTGTGTGAGACTCATGAAAGGATTGGGCCTTCTGCTTAGTTCTGGCATATATGGCGTACGTGATCCCCTGCTCTTAGGGCATGTCTCTTGTGTTTTCATCTGGACCGTTAACGTTATCCAATGGCTAATTGAAGGTTAACTATACAAAAGTACAAAACCTCAAGAAACGGTGCGTTTTGAAACCATAAAAGGTTAAACCACGCATACGCCCTCCCTCAAAACAACCGAAACTCACCGTTTCATTCAGTGAAACTGAAATGAAATGCGCTATTATTTCCGGGACTGAACCAGCACACAATTGAATATTTCTTTTTCCTCTTTTTGGTTCCTTATCATAGCTTTTTTATTAAATGTTTCTTTTGGGAAATAAATTATTTCAATTATTTTTTATTTTATTATTCCACATAGAAAACAAATTAGATTGCATTTAATTGATGAGCCTGTGTATAGTTGAACAAATTTGTGTTTTGTTCGAAAATAAATAAATAAATAATATATAAGCTACTCAGATGAATACATATATGTATATAAGGGCAAAAATATCGAGCTGTACTCACAGTATAGTGATAGAAGCTTAGCTATATAGTTGATAAAAGCTGAATGAGATGGTTGATGGACGATATGGTCATGTCAACAACAACAATACAAACAAAAGTTGATGATTATAGCATACCTAAGCAAAGTAAAACGAAAGATCATCGGTAAAAAAAAAACGAAAGAACGAATTTTTTTTTCTTTTACAATTATCTAATATTCAGAATTAATGACTGTTAATCAAAATTCTAGAGTATTGTTTGGTCTCTAACAAAAGATAGCTCACTGTCCCAAAATATTTTTTCCCTGTAGCAATCATGAATTAAACTATGTTAGGTTATATCTAGTTCATTCTTTATGAATCAGGGTATACGCCCATTTTATTAATGAGAATACGGACCTGTTTGGAAGTTATTTTGAAAATAGCTTTTACAGATTTCAAGGTAAAATTTAGGTTTTGGAGAATAGATTTTGAAAAATAACCTTTACAGATTTTGAGGTAAAACCTAAGTTTTGAAAAGTGATTTATGTTTGGGAAGTTATTAGCTTTTACGGATTCCGGGACAAAAAATAGGTAGGAAAGAGGAAAGAGAAAGATTGAAAAGTAGGAAGATGTAAAAAAGAAAACCTATGTTTCAAAATTTAGGTTTCAAACCGAGGTTTTATAATCAAAATAGTTTTTCTAAAAAAAATTTGTGTTTGGACAAAATCTAGATTTTTGATCAAAACCTATATTTTGTAACCAAATTTAGGTTTTGAGAATAGCTTCCAAACTAGTCCTTGGGAGAAATATAGGCTCCATGATGTCAGTTTCTCTTTACTATTTAAAAATCAAATTCAAGTAATTAATCATCTGACATTATATGAGATATATGAGGAGATTGTCTGAGTTAGCTGAGGAATTCCATCAGTAACTCTTAGATTAGATTGTTTCTAGCTCTCCTATAAGGACTGCTGATTAGATCAGCAATAAAGAATTAATTCTATGCTTTACACGATAAATACGTGAGGTGAATTTTGTTTCTTAGAGTACAAAATTGATTAAAAATAAGTGCTCCTAAGCTCCCTGTGAGATCTCTCTCCCTTGTCTTCTTCATCTGGTGCCATTGCCATTGCCATTGCCATGGGGCTAAATTGGAGTCTGAATTGTGTTCCAGTTTCGTGTAGGCAATTTAACCATTTATTAGTAGGATACACAGGAATGCATAAAAACTTCAAAAAAAAAAAACAAAGAAGCATCAAATCTCTTTCACTTGATCAGACTACTATTATCAAGTAGTACTGCTTTGAACTGACAAGACAAGAATGCATATCACTAAACGTATATTATAGAATCAGCCAAAATAACAGAGCCGTGATCAAAATGGCTACCAAGCATATACATACATACATGTTTGTGTATGTGGGCATTATTGGCCACTCAAAAATATATCATTTTAAAGGGGGACTGGATGTGATCTGAGATTTTAGCTACAAGACAACATCACGAGAGAAGTGTGAATAAACAACAAGGACAAATCTCAGGTTTTCGAAAGAGAGATATCTATGGCTAGACATAAAAATGTTTATAGGTATATATGCATGCTAGCTAGCTAGCTAGCTATTAACCTAAGATATATTATAATCTTCAAGAGTCAAATGCATATATGTCCAGAATTTTCTCTGTAGCAACAACACAACAAAATATTTTTTTTAGCAGAAATATCAATTTCATTTATATCAGAAAACAGGTACGAAGTCCAGTAAACGAAGCCAAATTAAAACACTCAACAAAAAGCTACTATTACAACCTAACAGCTCACCAAAAGAAAAACACAACATTACAAGACAAAACAATTAAGCTCTTACCCATATACTACTGTGCTGTTCATATCATTCTGATATTAGCCTGTACCAGTCCTGTGATCCTGTCTCCTACTTCCTCCAATAAATTCGTCATGTTCAGCATTAAACACAACAAAATATATTGAAGATAGAAATAAAAAAGAGTATTGTACAGCGATGTATATATACACACGTCGACTCTCATAATTACTTTCTAGTTAGCTCACTGACCCAAATCCATGTTCAACAAAAGGCCACTGAAGTAGAGACATGTGAAGGCACATAGTATAGGGCATAGTGAGGAATGTGTGTGTATATAATTTTAGAGAGAGAAAGTTACACGAGAGTGCAATTATTGTTCGGGGAAAATAATATATATACATATATATATATATATGGGAAGGAAAAGGCAGTGATATTTTAATTTTGGGGCAGAAGGAAAAGCACAAGAGAACAAAATGGAGGCCCTCGTGCAAACTGGATGTGGCATTGTACATCACAAGCTTTGATTTTAAATTTTTAATTTATTAGAGAGAGAGGGAGTGGAAGAAGAAGAAGAAATAAATAAATAAATTAAATTAAATTAAATTAAAAAAACAAAGTGAAAAAGCTGCATGTGTGCGTGTGGGTAGACATTCCTCTTTTCCTCTCTCCTGTTTCGTCCATTGCCAATTTGCCCTGTGAATTATATGAACCTCTCTCTCTCTCTAACCCATTTATTTTATCCACCTTTTTGCAGCCTATCCTGCCTTTACGTAGCTGTCCTAGGTAAAAGAGTTAGAAGATGGATTTGATTTGAACTTAACTTTATCATTTAAATTTATAATTTCTTCTTCTTAAAGTGTTTATTAATTGTACATTGTAAGGAAATTTTAATAAAATTAAGTGTGGTTTCAATGCATACTTATATCATCAAAGAGGATTTTTTGAGAAACGAATGCATGTTTTTTTTATATATTCATAGATTAATTATATAATTATTATATTAAGGACTAAGGATAATATTAAGATTCTCTTCTAAATGATTTATTTTGCATAATTTACTATCCAGAAAATTAATTGAGTGAAGCAACAACATCTTGAACTGAAGCATTGTAAGCGAAATATATATATATAGAAAGAACTATTTTAATTTAATTTGAAATCAGTTAATATTTAAATATGAATTAGTTTAATAATGTCATAAATTATCAGCAAATTGCTGTGTATCCTATCTGTAGTTCAGTGAACCTCTTCAATAATCCATCTAATAACGACGCCCATCCTCGTCTTGTTGTTCCACTATGTGATATTTCTTCTAGCCATTTTTATAAAAAAAAAAAGGAGGGTTTTTTGAGTTTTCTTCAGAAGAAAGAACAACCCCCTGTCCAGAGTATTTATTAAATTTTTTATACTCACTAAAACAGAGCATTTATTAATGATATCACTTATTAAAAGCCATAACTAGTTTATAAAGGAGAGTGTTTCTAATTTTCAAATATTTATTAATCCAATTAAATTTAGCTATGTTTTTTTATCTTAAGAATTGGTTTTTCGTCTTTATTAAAGGGATAAGAGAGAATAGTTCCCAATGGCAATATATATATATATATATATATATGCTGATTTAATTCATCTTTTTTTATTTCTTTTATTTTTCATTTCCTTTCGCTACTACTATGATTGATCCGACAGCATTCGTCTCAATTATTTGTTTCTTAATAATTGTAATCCAATAAATGGTCCCTGTTAGGCCATTTGTCACTTCACTATCCTGTCCACAAGTTTCACACAACGATATCTGAGAACACTAACAGAAATGGACACTGCAACATTTAAAAATTTTGGAAGATTTATTATGAGATACCGTAAAAGGAAGATATTTATTAAAATGTTTCAAGGAGTTATTAATTGTAGCTGCTGTACTTGTTAATGGTGCTTCTCGACTTGTCATTGACAACTCCTTAAGACCTTTTTATAAATATTTTCCTTCCATAGGACCTCATAATAAATCTCCCAAATTTTTTCTGCATAAATGATTGCAATTATGCATTTCAATTCCCGAGTTTTAAAAAAAAAGATTCATCCTACTTTTTTCTATCCATACACAATAACAAAAACGGTGAGTAACATTTCATTAACTATTATTATTTAATTTCTACAACTATATAATGGACTCGTTTGGAAAAGTGGTAGAGAAGTACTTTTACGTAAGTTGAGGTAAATATGTGAAGGAGATTACCTCATTTTGCAGAAAAACACTGTTCAACGTGCTTTTAAACTCTTGAAAAGCTTTGTCAAACGGAACCAATATAAGTAGCCGCAATCCAATTTGCCATTCATGCGATTGTATAAATTAAAACTTACTTAGCTGCATTTTCCAACCCTTAAACGTGAAAAAAAAATAAAATAAGAAGATATGACAATAAATAAACAAACCGTATTCGACGTTTAAATAGTATAATAACAACAACACAACACGTCTAAGATGTCCATTTATGATGAGTGAGGCCTCTCCTATTAAAAAGATGAATATGAAACTTCCATTTCATGTTGAGATTTAATTCACGATCACGTCATGGTTAGAGTTGTCTATTTCATTGCAATAATTATGTACATGGCAGTACTTCACTCGTACGAATATATATATATAGGTCCGCCAGGAATATTGATAAAAAATTAAAAATGCTTTTTAGAAAATTTATAAAAATAATAACAAGTAAAGTCCAATTTTATGTTCAAAGTTTTCATACATAAGCTGTGAAAATTCAAAAATTATTTTAGGTTCAATATTTTGCCATACTCTAACGATAGCCAAGCGAACATTTGTCAGACTTTAAGTCACATGATTTTTAAGTGGGCATGACTATGCCTTCTTCTTTGATCATTTTTGCCCATGAAAGAGAAATATCGCCTTGATATTCTAACAATTTAAATTGAGGTTTCATACTTGAGTTATGTTTATATGAGTAGTTAGATTAGAGGTTTAATTGGTTTAATTTATTTATTAAGCTTGAATTTCACATGAGTAGTTTATTGTTGGAACCCTAAGTTGTAAATAGGGGATTTTAATTGATTGGAGTAACTGGGAGTTGATAAATGGTTTGGCTGAGTTGTTTGACCTAATAGGTAATAAACTTTTATGTTAGAATGATTGGTCATGATTTATGGTGAGCAGTGAGGTTTCTTGAGGGTTTAGAGCCTATAATTGTATTGTTAAACCACTCTGTTAGTTATGCAATAATATGTTTATAGTATAGAATAATTTGTATTTTAGTGACTTGAGCGGGCATGAGGCTAACTGTTGTGGTATTTTATTTTGTTTTGGTTAAACTTTCCACTTGTTATGCATACTAATATACCGTTTGTTAGTAAATTTTGTAATGAGTTATGAAATGATACGAGAGATTCTATGAACTATAATGATAGATATGATTGTGCATTGTAGGATACCGCACCCATCTAATTGAGCTAGAGGGGAAACCCATGGTTTAGTCTTCTGCTTTATGGATTTTGATTTGTCCATATCACATGATAAGTCAACATATATGTGGATAACTCAGCGTATAGGTTAGGTTATAGGATACAAGACCAGTATAAGGATTGTAAGATGCTGAATCTCATTGTATTAATATAATTAATACTGTATGTTTGTAATTGTCCCACTTGCCACCTCCATGCTCGTTTTGGTTCATGTAATGAGTTAGATTTTTGGATATTGAGGCGTTTATCTTGTTGGCCAAGGTATAACACCAATTATCTCATGGCGGAGGCTCAATTGAGGGTCAAATTATAGTCGAACTATGGCGCTTGGGCATATGTTCTACTAAGGATTAATGAAATAAAGTTACACCTTGACTAACAACTATAGTTTTTGGCCTGTTGGTAAGCGTTTAATCCTAACAATTGATATCAAAGTCAATGTAATGAGTTCAATTCCCAGCGGGACGATTGCTGAGTGGGAGGTTGTTGCCTAAGGTGTGACAGTAATTATCCCATGGCAAAGGCCCTATTGAGGAGTCAAATCATAGTCGAACATGGGGCTTGGGCGTATACTCTACTGAGGGTTAAGGAACTAGAGTTGCACCCAGATTAACAGCTATAACTTTTGGCCAGTAAGCGCTTGATCCTAACATATCTAACATTGTTGATGTAAACACCATATTTTGTCTAGACCCCAAATAAAATAATGCAAAATAATAAATTGATAAATACCACAACATCTAGCCTCATGTTCAAGTCACTAAAATACCACAACAGTTATTAAAGAGTTATATTCACTCTTGATTCTTTCTTGCAAATTGGAAAAATGCATGTTATTAATGGTGATTGGTTAGCAATTGAAATTTTGGAAAGTTTTACTTGCAATAATTTCAAAGAAAATATCATTTATGATTGTTGTCTCCCAAATTAAGGAATAAAAAATAAAATGTATTAGCAATATTAGCTCTAGATTAGGGAAGTATAATTCTTGCTCATCAAGGGGAAAAGTAAAAGAGCAAATTATTTCAAACAAAAAATAACTTGTTCCACCAATTATTTCAATTATCGTCAGTACAAATAAGTTACTTTTAATGCCTATGAACCATAAAGGAAAAAAAACACAGTGACAATGCAACATAGCAAAAAAAAGGAAAATACTCCATTTCAAACTGTTAAACTGATCAAATAATCAATGAAGTGTAAAAATAACATTTTAAACTCAACAAATTTTACCAAAACAATCTGTTTCAGATTCCCAACATGAAAAGCTAAAAGGAGACAAAAATATAATGAAAATGCCTCAAAATAGGTAAAAACATATAGTTTTGACGACGGCAATAATGATAAACAAAGGAGGAAGTGGCCAAAAATGTTAGAGAAATGCCGGTGAAAGCCAAACGAACAATTCAAAGCAGTGCTGGAGCAAGAGAGAAGGACCATGAGAGAGTTTTCTATAGGCAACTAGGTTAAATTTTAAATTTTTACAGATTTTAGTCATCGATTATTCAAATATGCAACGTTAAAAATATTTTTAACTTTGCGTATATGAATAACCAAAGACTATTTTTCAACATGTTCCACTTCCAATTATCACTGGGTGACTATAGACGTCAGTTATTTAAATATAACCGATGACTAATGTAATGAATATTTAAATGTAACTGACGACTAATATATTGAATGCATAAATGGCCTTCCAATGGTAGATATAAGTCATCAGGTATTCATGTAAGCGATGAATAATAAGAAAAGGTATAGAGAAGATTATTTCATTTTAGCTTCTCAGGCTAAACAAATGTTATATATATGTCCCTATTGCTAACAATGGATGGTCTATTGTTTTGTTAACCAATAAACTAAATGATGAGGACATGGGATATGGAGACAATGCACTTGATGAGGATGATCCATTTCATGGGACGTCTCTTGAAACAACAAAATTAAATTAAGATATTGTAAGTTGGGCACCATCACAATGAAGGAATTTGGATTTCAAATAGTGGAAAATTATTACTTTGAGACAAAACGAGAAAAATTCAAACTACGGAGAGCTTGAAAAAGCAAAGACTAGGAAATAGAAACTTAATTGAGCATGTGGATTTTCATAATTATTTTTTTGACTTAATTATTGTTTTAGTAAATTAATAGCATGTACATGTTTCTTGATTATTTGTTGTAATGGGGTATTTTGGTAATTTTAAGTGTTTTGATCTCACTTTTGTTTTGCTGGTCGTGGTTTGTGTGTTTTGGTTGTGTTTTAATTACAGTTACTATTAATAACTATCTTATATTTTAGATTATTATGTCATGGTTATTATATAAAACCGTTAAGAGATAACTATACTTGACAATTATTTAAGAAAAACCATCAAATACTTATACTTCTTATAAAAAAAATATTATATGATGTGGATGTCTATAAACTCCTACCTCTTAGTCTTTCATTTTCATCATTCCACAAGCTCTACAATGAATAGTATTTAGGGGTCTTTATACTAATAACTCAAATGTTACAATTTGTACATTAATAGGGATTGAATTTGTCATTGATTCTATATAACTCTTACTTTAAGTTGAGAGCCTATAAATAAAGCGTTATGTACCACCCTTTGTACATATTCAAGTAAAGAAAACATTGCTTCATCTTTCACTCTAATTCTCTCTTCATCTATTTTACTTCATCTTTTACATTTTCTTTACTTTATAACACGGTATCAGCATGACACTTTAACAAAGATATATTTTTCTTATCGTTGTCTTAGTAATTTCTTCTTTTATTATATTTTACTTAATCTATATACATATATGATAATCTAAACCATCATATGAAATTAAAGATATTCTTTTACCGATTGTTTCTTACATCAGGTTCCATGATTAAGGTTGAAGATTATTATTACATCATTTTAATATCATTCACAAGTTTTTTCTCATATTTATTTATAAGTTTAAGAATATCTTGTTTACAGCATTTATATTCATTTATATTCTATTACGTGGTTATTTATATTTTATGTTATTATATTATATTTATATTTCATTTGTTTATTTAATTATTTAACATTTGTATAGTTATTTTATTTCATGTTATATTCTATTATTTATATTCCTTTATTTTATGTTATTTATTTATTATTTTCATAATTTACATTTTCCTTATCTTTTACTTTCTGTCTCTATATTTATCTTTCATTTTTCTGTTATTCATTTTTATTTTGTTATCTCTTATTATGCCATTATTATTATACTCACATAACTATAACTAATATATTTATATAGATATTGTTAGTGTAGGATTTGACCAAGAGGGGGTGAATTGGTCAATTTAAAAATTAAATTGAAAATCACAAGATTAAAAACAATTTCACCGAGCAAGGTAAAGAGGGGATGAACACAGGAGATTTATACTGGTTCGATCCTTCTGACCTACATCCAGTCCTCAGAGCACCTATGAGCTTTTCAATCCACTAATCAGCAACAAGGAAGGCCAACACTGCCTTTACAATGGAGAATTACACTCCCCCTTAAAAAATGCAATAAAACAGAGTCTCACACTCTCTGTTTTCTGACAAATTCACAGCCTAATAGATTCAAAGTCCCAACCTTGAATTTTTCACAGATTTATATTAAGTATAGCTCAAAGAAACTCTCTCAAAGAGTAGATAGCTAATGCTGAAGGTCAGAAGATAATATTGAGAAGTTTACAGAGAATATAATAAATGCCTTTGAATGTTCGTAAATTGTTCGTCTCCGTCTCTGTCTCATCAACTACCTCTTTGTCTTTTCCATTAATGCTGCATTAATGGCTCTGTTTGGTAAGCCATTTTCACCAACGGATGCGCTTACCGAGACAAAATTCCTCTCGCATAAACTACCTCGGAATTTGTGTCCGTTTTCCCAACGGGCTATCCAAACGGACTAAATGTGTTTCAGGAATGTTGGCGACGACGGCTGATTCATGCAATCTGTCTGCAAGAGGCATGGACAGCTTTTTCTCTTCCTATGATTATGAGTTTCTGCATTTATGATGGCAGGTGAGATTCAAACGTTGTTAATCACAAATAAGGAAACTTGCAGAGAGCAGGTAAAAGCTGTCAGAGAAAAATAGCTGTTGAGAAAAACAATACTCGACTTTTGTTTCACAATACTCAAGTGATAATCAAGCATTTTGAATTTTATAAAACGATACTCGAGTGTTTTGTTTCAATGCTCGAGTTTTTATAACACTTTTGAAATTGCTCGAGTGTTTGCTGAGAGTATTGCAGAAGTTTTTGAATTTAAACACAAATACTCGAATGTTACATATTTAGTACTCGAGTGTTGAGAACACTTTCAGTCGCTACTCGAGTGTCCAGAGGAGAACTTGAAGTGAAGTATTTTGAGATGTCACAATATTCGAGTGTTAAAAACATAATACTCGAGTGTTATCACTTCTCTTACCATTACTCGAGTGTTTTGATGGAAGTGTTGTATTTTGAAAGGAAGAGAGCTCGATACTCGAGTATTGAAAAGCTAATACTCGAGTGTTGTCAACACTTTCATCAAATGCTCGAGTGTTCAGCTTGAAGTGTTGCGACATGTTTGAAAACTTTGCCCGATACTCGAGTGTTGAAAACTAGCACTCGAGTGTTGACAACACTTCTTCCACAACTCGAGTGTTCTGCTTCAAGTGAAGTGTTGTGACTTGAAAAACAACCCAATACTCGAGTATTCCATCACAATACTTGAGTGTTGTCAATACTTCCATCTGTAACTCGAGTACTCTGCATCAAGTGAAGCATGGTTTTTTAAAATAAGGCTCAATACTCGAGTATTAAAAACACAATACTCGAGTGTTGCTAACACTTCAACATTAATACTCGAGTTTCTCTTGAAAGTATTCAGTTTAAAACATTCTAAGTACCAATACTCGAGTGTTTCAAAAACATCACTCGAGTGCTGACAACACTTCATCCTAATACTCGAGTTTTCACTCAAAGTGTTGAATTACATAACCATTTTAACTTACAGTACTCGAGTACCAGCATTCATTTTTTGAGTATTCTCAACACTTTCATCAATAACTCGAGTGTTGTCTGAAAGTATTGATTTTTATCACATGAAAAATGTTCAATACTCGAGTTTCAAACCACAATACTCGAGTATTTCAAATACTTTCATCCAAACTCGATTACTGAAGCATAGAACTCGAGTGTTTCAAAATAAACACTTAACAATTCAAGCTTTATAATTCCTAAAATCATTTTGTTATCATCAAAATATGGCATCAACAGATATATTATTTTATTGTTAACTTTACGTTATTTACTATTATGGTTGTCATTGTTTATTATTTTTCTATTATCTGTTGCTCATATTTATTCATTTATATTATGATATTTATATTCCTACATCTATACTTATTTATTTGTTATATTTATATTTATTTATATTATTGATACATGCTCCCTCTATATATAATTTATATTATTATGTACAATTGTACAATGTATTTATATTATTGTTTATATTCAATTACAAATTTAAATTTACTAAATTTATTTCATTATAGTATTATTTAATTAAATTGGTTAGCAACCAAAATACTTTTGTAATCATGATTAAAAGATATGAAGTCACATAACTATTATAATGGTTCTTTTTCAAAAGCATACTGTGGTACTATTAAATGTCATCGAAAATTGTGACATTTCAATAATCAAATTGCTATAAATATCAAAGCCCCAAAGACTTAATGTTCAAATATCAAAGTTTGGTAGTTTTTAAAGATTTTATCTTTGGTCCAGAAGACCAATGCTTTAAGGAAGTGATTATGTACTATTGAAAGACAAAAGGATAATGGTCATGATCATATGATTGGATGGGACTGACAGTTGAAAGTTGAGCATTCTAAGGACATCGAAATTATGAAAAAATGTTACAATATAACCGGAAGTCATACAGAAAAATACGTATCAACCTATTGGAAAAAAAGGTTATGGGATTGTTTGGATTCCATTTCCAGAACCTAGGTTTTGTCCAAGTACAAAAAAATTTCTTAAAAACTATTTTGGATACAAAATCCAGGTTTGAAACCTCGATTTTAAAACTACTTTTTCTCTTTCTTACTTTTTCTTTCTTTCATACTTTTTTCTTTTTTCTCTTTCCTACTTTTTCCTTCTTTCTCTTTCATCTTTGCTACTTTTTCATTCTTTTTCTTTCCTCTTCCCTACCTACTTTTTCTCTCGAAATCCGTAAAAGCTAATAACTTCCCAAACATAAATCACTTTTCAAAATCTAGGTTTTGCCTCGGAATCCGTAAAATTTATTCTCCAAAATCTATTCTTCAAGATTTTACTTCGGAATCCATAAAATTTATTCTCAAAATTGATTCCAAACAAGCCCTAAATTGGTTGGTTATGAAACCATAAATAACCATAAAAAAAATAAAGTGCCTATGAATCTAAATAGTATAAAAGATAATTATATTTGCATGCATATGCACACACATATTACTTATGATATTGATGCATTTTATTTTGCCATTTATTTGCAAATTAAAGGGAAGATATTATTCATATTTTTCACATGATTTATAATGATTACTGATGATAAATTTTATTATAAGTATTTAAACAATAAATTTTCAACTTGGACAGATCCTTCAAAGGAGTTAAAGGAATTAAAACAAGGGCTCAATGGTAGATTGTAATGGATAGTGCATACAAGAAAATGATTTATTGGAATGGTAGAGACAAAATGAAGAGGGCTATTTTGTTTATAAAAGATACGTTCCTTCTTTTAACTTTTTGTACAACATTAGTAAATATGATATAGATAATCTATTAGTTATAGAAAATATGTGTTACAATATCCAATTTCCTTTCATGAAATAGCATATATGATATCTGTCAATTATGTATATATTAATTGATAATTGCTTTGACATTTATTGGTTTTAATATTAAATTAAATTGATGTTACTATGCAATTATTGCATTACATACATTAGTGGGTAGTATCCACTTTGTTGTCTTGGAAAAAATATTTTGAGAGAACATCGACAGTGGTTAAATGCGATTATATATTTTGACAGAAGCATAACTACAATATGATTTATATGATAACTTTTTGCATATGTAGATTTGACAAATTTATTAATTTTTTTGTTATGGTGATGAGAAGTTCTAATTTTAGTGGCGAATATTATTTGAAGGATTCTAATTTAATTAGAATATAAGGGGATATGATGTGAGATTCTAATCTAATTACACTACCAAAAAAGGCTGCATTAGTAGCGGTTATTTTATGTATTTGCAGTGGTTATAACCGCTACAATAACATATTGTAGCGGTTAGCTAAACCGCTACAAAAGTCACCGTGGCAAACGATTTAGTAGCGGTTGAAAGAAACCGCGGCTCACATAGACAAAACCGCTACAAAATTTGAAGCGGTTATATAATAACCGCTACACAATCACGATATAACGGATGGAGGTACGGACATTTTGTAACGGTCCAAAACCGCTACCACAAATATAAAACCGCTACTAATTAAAAAAGAAATTCCCACCAAAAAAATTGCAAATTTGACTCTGCAAAGTTTGCAGCGGTTACATAACCGCTACTAAATGAATAATTTTCCGAAGTTCAAAATTCCCTCCAAAAATTATTTGCAGCGGTTACATAACCGCTACTAAATGAAATATGAATTCCCGCTCCTTTCCCGAAGTTCAAAATTCCCTCCAAAAATATTTGCAGCGGTTTAATAAATCGCTTCTAAATGAACATTTATTAAAAAATAATAATAAAATTTTGTAGCGGTTCATAAACCGCTAAAAAATTTTATTATTTATTAAAAAAATTTACCGTTTTTATTTACATAATATATAAATATATATAAATTGAAAAAAAATTTAAATAGGTAAAAATATATAAAAAATCATAAAAAAATTAAAA
>JANTPZ010090075.1:0-20524 GCA_025593235.1 Vachellia pachyceras | reverse complement strand
ATCAGAGCCAGGCCTCCGGTCGGTGTGCCAGCGAGGACGCTGGGCCCCTATGGGGGGTGGATTGTAAAGTCCCACATCGGTTGGGAAGGAGAACGAAGCATGCCTTATAAGGGTGTGGATACCTTCCCCTCATGGACGCGTTTTCTGGGTGGCTACGGTTGCACCCAGAGGAACAAAACCCTGCTCTTGGCTACGGCTGCAAACAGGGACAATATCTGCGAGGGAGGGTGCTGTGATGTTACAGCCAGAGGTAGACGATGACGGCATAGGTAAGTAAACGACGACGAGCTTCCATTTGCGACGACGACGACAAAGATCTTCTTATGCTCCAGAATCTGTCTCTCGATCTCCTCCTTCGTTATGCGACGACGACGGAGATTAACGTTATGCAACGACGACGACGGTGACGCGGTGGTTGACGGTGGCTGACGGGTGTTGGATTTGCAGCTGGTGGCCGTCGAAATTTGCAACTGGTTGCGGGGGAGGGGAAGAATTTTTTTTGGGAAGGAGAGAATTTTTTTTGGTATAGAGGGTATATTAGTCTTTTCACATTATAAATATAAATATTAAATTAAAATAATATCCACTTCTTCCAACATACCAAACATACTTTTAATTTCAGTTCCACTTCCAATTCCACTTCCATCAAAATCAGTTCATTATATCAAACGGGGCATAAAAGAGTTTGGATTTAAAAGTTGTGGAACAGTACCGCGTGGTATGAATATATATATCCCTATCAAGATCCAATTGTTAGCCAAGTGATGAGGATGTGTTCTCTATCTTAAACATTTGCTTCAAAATTTGGAATATAAAAATTATTATAACAAAAATAATATTCTCTTAATTAGACTAAGTCGTTTGGCCAAAAAAAAAACACACACACACAAAGAGATCATACATTGGTGTGAATGGTACATTCTTATGGGGCCACACCTGACCGAGGATAAGTAGCTACTTCAAAAGTTAAACTCTTTGAAAAGTACAAAATTCTTTTTACTTGGTTTAGTGAAAAGTTATAACTTTTTTGAGATAAATTTTTGGAAAAACATAACTAAAACGCATGCCTTCTTTCTTTCGTAGGTAATAAAATTGTTTAGTGTTAGAGTGATTCTTATTAATTCAAGATTTATAGTCAAATACTACTTTAATTAATTACATTTTAAAGTAGATCTTACCATTAGAACCGAGTTGTAGTATATTTGGTTGAGGTAAAACATAGTTAGTTTGTGATGAAATTTTAAATCACTTTCTTTTTAACTAAGAACATAACTCTTATTATTTATTATGTTCTCTTGATACAAGATTCACTTCAATAAATAAATTGAACTATAAAGTAGATGTTGTATATTAAGCACCAAATGACTATTATTTGACTGTACACAGTGGTTGTATTTGTTATATAATAATATGATATAAAAAAACTAATTAAAGTGAAGCCACGCAACATTTCCCGGCCCCATTAATTTTTTTTTTATTTGATATATATGATGGAGAAAGAATCATACATTATAAATTAAGAAAAAGAAATATTTAACAATAATTTTCTTTGTTGGGTTCTATTGTGTTCTTACTATTGCATGCGTAGTTACAAGGCACAAGAAACCAAATAAAGAAATTAAAAACAAGTGGTGTGTAAACCGTTTCATTGCCTCCACTTTGACAATAAAATATGCAACCAAACAAACGGTATAGTTAATTAACTATGCCAAATAATTTAATTAGAAAGACAAAAATTAAAACAATATTACACTAACGCGTAATGATACAGAGACTATACATTAAAGGATACTTAAACTCTAAAGACTTGCTAACAAAAAAAAATTGAAATAAAAGAGGAATAATTAAAATTAGAGGAAAATAGAAAAAAAAAAGAATTGTTTTCTTAAAGATATAATGAAAGAAAAAGATAACCCAATCACATATATAATATAGGAATTATTAAAGTCCGTACATTCATCATATCATATGATTGAAAAATTGCATATTTATAGTTAAAGAATCTATCAGACTTTGAATCATATTGCAGGAGATGTATTTGTTTATTTAACATAACATCACATCTAGGTGGCGAAACAAAAGCCTTAGATTTAGAACTGAAAAAAAAAAAGAACTTATCTGCATCGATCTTGTCGTTAAGTGACCATAAATTGAAAGAGGTCAAAGCATTGCAAAGAGGGCATTGAACCATTAATGAGCCTCATCAACACTTTCGGCCTTTTCACTTTCTCTCCTCTAATCGTACGTACATCCATATAGTTCCATATATACCACCTTCTGTCTCTCTTACTTATGCATAAATTAACCATAACCAATTTCAATGTATGTGACTAGTGTGTGTATCTTGAATATATATATATATATATAATCAAAGTGTGTGTGTGTATTGGCTATACATTGGGCTGTTTAAATCAACAAGTGGCTGCCCCACACTGAATTTCGCCATCACCCACCGACTAATGACGTGTGTTTGAGTCCCTCAAGTTGTGGTCATCCACACACATAACTAAACCCAAACCAACAATCATCCTTACCTTCTTTCATAATAATTAACCTTTTATGACTTTTATATATATATATATATATCTGTGTGTGTGATCGCTTGCCTCATAAGATAAGTGTAATTTATAAGTTTAAGAAACCGTATCTCATTTTACGGAAAAACACTGTTGAACATGCTTTTGAGGTGTTGAGAAGCTTTCCCAAACACCCCCAGTATGTTAATCTTTTCAAGATTAAGTTCTTCCTCTAAACTTGCAATCATAATAAATTAAGGCTAAATTATACTTTTAGTCCTTTATGTTTGGGTTAGGTTTTACTTTAGTCCTTTAAGTTTAAAACGTGTACTTTTAGTCTCTCAAACTTAACGCCGTTAGTCTCTCTTAACGGAAATTGCTGACTCATCAAACTTAACGCTATTGTTTTAAATCTTTTTTATTTTACACAATTTAAAAAATCAAATTTATTATATTATTAAATTAAAATTAAAATTTTAGTATGCTTTGTCACCATTTTATTGTACAGTCATCAATTAAATTCGATGAGTCAGTAATTTCCGTTAAGAGAAACTAACGGCGTTAAGTTTGAGGGACTAAAAAGTGCACTTTTTAAACTTAAAGGATTAAAATGAAACCTGAAGCAAATATAAAGGACTAAAAGTATACTTAAGTCATAAATTAAATGTGTTCTTATTGAGAGCCAATCACATCATTATGGAGAGAGCCATATATCCACAGAGGAGGATAAACTAGTCTTTTACTATTTGACTTATGGTCATAATAAGTATGATTTCATTAAGAGCCATGTTTTCATGAATCGGTTTTCTTACTAAGCACTTGGAGTTTGATCACTACATATTCTCTGTCCCTCTTTAATTTCCAAGAGCCTTCCATACGTTTATTTATTCCTCTAGTCCTTAATCTACTGTCTAATTAAAGGGTTGATGTTGATTTTAAATTTATGACCTATTTATAATTTTGCCAATTTTTTTCTCAATTACCCTTATTGATGATTATCCCTCATCAATTATTAGTAGGAGAGAGAGAGAGAAGTAAGAAAAATGATTAGAGTGTTTTTAAAAAAAACATATCATAGTGGCTAACTTACTTAGCATTTCTTAATGTAACTAAATTATGTAAATATATCCTATATTTACTATCAGAGGAGTATAATTAATCCTAATGCGTGGGAAGTGTAATCATCAATTAGAGGATCGAAGCTGATTCTACTCTAACTCAAGATTTTACAGATGGATTCGTATTAATATAATGCAAGTGGCCTGTCAGCTAACTTCTCTAATCACAACAACTTATCGTTCAATTATACTGAATTGAAGTACACTTTAATAGTAATTATAAGGATATAGTACCCCGGAAATATATATAGATATATATAAATGAAGTTGACTAAAGCAGTGTATATACATGTCTTTCAAAAAAGGGGAAAAAGAAGAAAAACAAGATGCCGTCTGAGTTTAAGTATTGAATAATAAATTGGGCCAATGGTCCATGGGCTTAGAAGTCCAATGCCTTTCCCTATTTGGTTATTAATGAGAATTATACGACTTCCATGCTGTTTTATTTTTTGAATTAAAAGGAGTAATTAAGCACTAACGGCTTGAGGCTACAGTTGGGAATCAAACCTGTGATCTTTCACTTATAGGGGAGTTTCCATACCATTTAGCCACAATACCTTTGGTTCCTTTTTTTTTTTGAAGAAGAAGAAGAAGAAGAACATGTAAAAAAATTTTGCTGAGAATTATTTTTTTATGAAAATTTAGAAGTTCTATGTCAACGAGAGCTAGATTTAGTGGGCAAGGCTAATTTTTTTATAACATAACAACTAAGGTTTCAATTTCCGTTATTGTCTAACCATGTTTCAAACATAATTACTTTTGGTTGAAAGATTCCTCTACTTTTTACTCTACTTAGAAAAATGAATCAAACATATTACACGAAATGTATCTATTTTGGCCTCAAAACACTCAATTTTTGTTTTTTGTTTTGGTTCATTACTCAAACACTTATTATGCCACTAAATCGACGTAACCGTATACATTACAAAGCCAGTAAATAGATATAACCGTATTTAATTAACAAATCACAACCAACATCGATCATAATATCTTATTCATGAATGTAGTAATGTATTCTATGGCCACCACTTTTCAAATATTTTATGAGTCACTTTTTAAACTAAGTGATCGAAAAGTTAAGGTTTATATTTACACATACACATACAGCTACAAAACCTGTTCTTCCCCCTTTGTATGTATATTAAATTATACTCCTTCCAGTTTTAATGCAAGAGTAAGATTACAAAAGTCAAATACATTATTATTTAAAAGTATTTGTCATTTATCTTCATAATAATCTGCCTAACCTTGTAAATTTTAAATTATTTATCATTTATCTTCAAATTCTGTTCATTTGGTAGAGGAAAAAGGAGTGGCTGTGATGAGCATGTTTGTTTGTTTTTGTTGGAATACGGGCTAATCCACCTTTATTGGATTAAGCCCAAAATGTGTTTTGGGGTAAGAACACAAATGATCAAACACGTGGAAACAAAGTTGTAATATTCCCCAAAAGTGTGAATTTGAAAATTAAATCAGATTTATGTGGGAATAGTTTTCTGTTGGGCAGTTATATCCCTTTATTTAATAAAGGATAACTCTCACGTCCTTACTAGACTATGTGATAGATGCTCAGGAAAACTTCCTCCCCTCTGTGAAACTCTCTCTTCTCTCCAGTGTGCCTTTGCTGTGTTGGGATCCACCATTGTGATCCGAATTCCTCGTGGGTATCTGCTGTTAATGTTAGATTTATCAGGTACGCTTGCATCCTTCAATTTTAGATGGAGGAGTGGGTGGAGGGGGTTGACCACAATCTATTGATGGAGAATGTTGCCGGAGACATCATAAAATAGGATGAGGGCTTGTGTTGGAGTGACCTATGCAGACATGAAGCCTTGTCCATCGTACAAGAATCTCATCAAGTCCTCACTCGTTTCCTTCACATCCTCCCTCCAATCTCCATGCCTTTGATCCTGCCCACTTGTTAAATACTCTAATCCATTGCATCCATCCCAATTTATTAAATTAAATTATATATACATCATCATCAGACAAAACCCTAACTAACTGACTACTGGTAGCTAGCCAGGTTTTTGAAACGATAATGAACGATCTCTTGTGCATATATCTTGTCGGTTTCATTACCTATCCACACTGCTTATATGTTCCAGACAGTGGTCGTGCCCATTTATGTACATATCAACACCATACGCTTGCAAGTTCAGATTCATTACTCATACAGCTGCTCTTGCTCAAACCACTTAATGTGTGCGCGCCCATATATATATATATGCAAATTGATCAGGTGGACCATAAGAGTATTTGAACCATCATTAAAACAAAAAAGCTAGGAGTTTGGCCACGTATAGAGAAGATGAATTAGAGGTATATAAGTGATAATGGTCGAGGGAGATTTGAGGGAAAAGAGAGGTAGGAGAGTTATGGTGATGAAGGACATATATTAGATGTAGAAGGTGAATTAGGAGACACGTATACACAAGTGGCTGAAAAAAAGTCTCTGATACCGTATTAGATCTGTAGTAGAAAATACAAGATACTAGTAATAAGCTGGAAGAATATTCTGTGTTTTTACAATCTTAATGAATTATATTTGCACAAAACTGAAAGACACCATTATATATACTGCTGAAGGAATAAGAGTGGATATGATATTGATGATCATGAAGCTTTTGGCTGTGATAATGATTTATATACATTTTGTGTTAACAAACACACACACTGCATACATGCATGCATGCAGATATGCATACCTTGAGCAATGGGTTGAGATGTTTGAGAAGCTCAAGAGTGTCACTGTGATGGCCAACACTTCTTATTGCGTGGTGACCCACCACAAGTTTCCATGTCGTATTCGACTCCCTCAATGCCTCTTCTATGTCCTTAAGGAGGCTCGATACGTAAGCCTGGCTCGGAGACACCCCTCGCCAATCATAAGTATGATCCTCTATCAATCAAAAACATGTCCGAAATTCCTGTACGTACAGTTCCACATATATCATTGATTTAACTTAAGATTTAAGTAACACATATTTAGTTTCTTTAATTTCTTAAAAAAGTTTAATTGATTCTTTTATTAAAATCTGGAGATAATATACTAGAATAATGAACTTGGTGGATCGATAGAAATTGATTAACCTGCTTAAAGGATCTGAGGCAAGTCCATCTATGGTCAATTTTCCTCAACAGTGGACTTAATTGTGCCAATGCATCGCCCCTATAGTTATGATTTCCTAGAACTGTAAATACATGTTATTAAATACATAATCTTCTCTCCTAATGTGGAAAAGCATATAAGGAGAAGAATATGTAGGGTGAGCAAGTTCAAGGAAGTAGAGGAAATGGGGAGATACCTAGGAGCAAACATGAATATGCCTAGAAGAAGAAGAGAGAAGTATAAAACTATAGTGGAGAGGGTTAAAAAGAGATTACAAGGTTGGAAAGCCTCAAGTTTATCAATGGCAGGAAGAGTCACGTTAGTTAATTCAGTGGCAAATTCAATGTCTTTGTACCCTATGCAACATGATAGACTCCCTCAAGGGGTAATTGAGGACTTAGAAAGAGTAAGTAGAAGATTTGTCAGGGGAGAAGAAGGAGAAGCTCATAAATGGCATGCTGTCTCTTGGAAAAGGATATGCAGACCTAAGGAGGAAGAAGGACTAGGGATTAAGGACTTGGGAGATATGAATGAAGCCTTCTTATATAAGGCTTTGTGGCGGCACATCCAGACCAAGCCTAAGGATCTATGGGTCCAGGTTCTTAAAGGAAAATATGGAAGAGGTAGAAGTTCTTCTGAAAAGCCAATAGGTAAAGGAAGTGATTCAAGATTATGGAGAGAACTCTCTAAGCTATGAGATAAATTCAGCCGCAATGTGGAAGAAAAAGAGGAGTTTTATAACAGAAGCAGTAATGAAAATCAAGAGACCAGCGAGCAAATAATTCTAGCCTTTAGATGGAAACTTTCTAAAGATGGGGAATTTAATACCAAGTCAGTCTACAAATGGCTTCAAATAAACCAGGAATTTCAGAGCTCACCTGAATGGAAGCGTATCTGGAAGATGTGGGTGCTTGAAAGAGTCAAGATCTTTATTTGGCGAATGTTTCATGGTAGATTAGCAACCAAGGAGATCACAAGTTGATGGGATGGAGGAAGTGGAATATGCTTGATATGCAACCTGCAAGTAGAGAACCAGATACATGCCTTAAGAGACTGCTGGTATGTAAATCAGATTTGGAGGAAAGTTATACCTGTTAATAGACATAATTCCTTTTTTGGATTAATGTGGACTGATTGGATAAAGAAGAATCTTAGAAGATCAAGGAATCAGGAGAACGGAGAAAGCTGGCAAGAAATGTTCTCGGTCATGTGTTGGCTAATATGGAGATGGAGGAATGGAAAGGTACGCGATGAGAATTTTGAAATTCCTCTGAATGGAATCTAGGTAGCGCACCAGATTGTGGAAACCTGCAAGACAAGGAGATGCAGTGATCTGTTCAGAGGAGTTGCTAACATTCAAGTGATGGTCAACTGGAAATTTCCTCCCCCGGACTGGTGTAAACTGAATACAGATGGGTTGAGCAATGGAAACAGAGGAGGTTGTAGGGGAGTGATAAGAGGAGACTGTAGAGAATGGCTAAAGGGTTACTCTATAAAATTAACTGGAAGGGATTCGCTGGAAGCAGAACTTATGGGGCTCATAGAGGGTCTTGAATTATGCTGGGAAATGAAGTTCTCTCAGGTCATTGCTGAATGCGACGTTGAGCTGATTGTTCAGGCGATCAACAAAAATCATCTGATCACTGGATACTCCCACCTACAGGCGAAATTAGAAAGAATATTAGCTAGACAATGGAACGTCAAACTCCAACATGTGTTCAGGGAAGGAAATATCTACACGGACAAACTTGCCTCTATGAGTATAGATCTTCCGTGCCGCAAGTCTGTTTGGAGCTCTCCGCCTGTGTCTGTTCTTCAGATTCTTGAAGAGGACATGTTAGGAGTTCCTTGTGTTAGGGATATGAGAGTGTAGTTGTTTCTGGGCTTGGCCCTCTTTGTCACAAAAAAAAAAGATGTTATTAGGCTCTCATGAAATGGGAGAACTTGTAGAAACACAAGAGAGATGATCATTAAAGCAAGCTAGTTATACTTGACTACCATTTCTTTTGGAGGCTCTTGGCTGTGTATATCTCACTAAATGATTCCACAAAAGCAGGATCACTCACATTCTTTAAACCATCATCGTATATATTGTCTCCCGTCGACACCATAAAATCTATGTCTAGTTTCTCTCCTATCTTTCCCATCTGTACGTCATTCTCACACACACACACACACACTAATTAACTAATCTTCTTTATACCAGTACCAAAAAAGAGAGACACCAACGGTCGTCGGTTATAATGGAAGGGGTTATAGTTGTTTCTATATGTAGGAAACGCTTTGGGAGAGCTAACCAACTTGATAATGCTTAAATCTAACAAGGTCAAATAGCTATATCAAATGAATTAAGGGAAATAATTAGCGATTATTAATTAAAAACCTGGGTGGCAACAAGGGATTAATTGTATTATCCTTTTCTTCCCCAATCTCCAATGACAAGAAACTTGAGGATTTCATTGTGTTTTGGACGATTGTGGAGCCTCGGAAGGCGTGCATGAACATGCATTATCACAAAACCTATGAACAAAAAAGCCACAAATAAACGAACGTGAACTGCTGCATCTGGGAAAGTCATGAGAATGGCTAACTAATTGATAATAATATATGATCCTCTTTGATTAGTTCAATTCTGAGAGGGGTTAATATGAATAAAAGAGGTTCAGTATAAGAGAAGGAGATTAATTAATATAGCGCTAGCTTAACTTGTTCATATGGATATGGAGGTATCTGCAATGGGGACATCAAGTTTTGACGAAACTACTATTTATGGGAACTAGAGTGTTCTCCCCGCACGATGCGCGGAAGAATGTGCATCCAAGTTAGATCTTATGCTGGCAAAACAAACGCTTATAAGTGAAATTATTGTGTAAACTCCAATCAAGTTGCCATTAGTTACTACTGGCATTTCAATGGCTAGAGCAAACCAAAAAGTTGATATTGCTTGCAAACCAATAAAAGCCACCTGTGATAAAATGATCAAACCGAGAAGCAATGTTCCATTGGAGAGATAAATATAATCCCAGAATGGCTTCCAGCCAATTACCAATCTCTTTTTCTTCTTCCTGTGTAAGTTGTAACCCGTGTTGACCTTTCATTGAATCCTGCTCCATCTTATGATCCTCAGAGAGATGAAATCCATGAGACTCCAATGGCTGAAGAACATTTATCACATCCTCAAACTCTCCTGGAATCTCATTGTTTTGATCTGACCATGATATTGCTTCTTCATGGGCATTTACAAGTTGTTCAAATGCTGTGCCTTCTATTAAAAGATCTTCATAACATCCTGATTGAGTAACGACTCCACCCTCAATGACAAGGATTTTATCAACTTGTAAGAGAAACTCCACTTGATGAGTCACTAGAAACTATGATTAATATACTAAAATGAGGCCTAGATTTTTTTTTTTCCATAACAGTAAGAATCTTAAAGAGTCTCTTGGTACATTCAAGAGAATAGCAGCAGTTTGAGCATCCACAGTGCTGAAAGGGTCATCTAAGAGATAAATATCAGCATCATTATATATTGCTCGAGCCAATTGAATCCTTTGCTTTTGTCCTCCACTCATGTTGATCCCTCTCTGACCTATTTCTGTAAGATCACCATGGCTAAAAGCATTCATATACTTATCCAAGGCACAGAAACATAGGATACGGTTCCACCCACCTTGACATGTTTTTAGTCATCATGTAAAAAGAAGGGGAAAAACTGTTAACTTTTATTTAATCATCAATTAATGTTATATGGACTTTAGGAGAATTATACTCCTAAAATCTAGTATAGGAGTGATATGATAATATCAATTAATATATACTTCAAAAGAGTAAGGCTACAAAGTTCAAACGCTAGCATTGCAATATACTTCTACCCAATGCAGAGGAGACCCAAATTTCATTGGTCCAACTGTTGTAGAGATTTCATGGCGGAATGTTAATGATTCATCACCTACAATCCTTTTGATTCTTTCCAATGGACCATTAAAATTTTCTGCATTAGCATTCATGATTCTCGAACATAACTCCTTTTTGTTCTCCTTATCCTTAATTGCTATAGATGAAGGAGCCATTTCCAACAGCATTTCAGACTCAAGATCCCCTTTCCTCTTTGATGTACCAGTCTTGTTGATCAGACATTCAGGGTGATTATGCTCTGTCTCAGAATTTTGAGAGTTTGATACACTGCCATTCATCTCATCAACAAAAGAAGGATTTCTAGACTCAATCACATACAAAAGAAGGAAGGAAAGCACTTGTTACCATAACTTACCATAGAACAAAGCAATCAACTTCAAGCTTCATATAACACAAATCATTTTTTGAGTGGCATTATTTTGTTACTGGTTTAGCCCAATTATAAGCAGATTAACAGGTAACTTCAAAGTCGTAAAATCCTTTCATATTAAGATTGAATTAATAATTAAAAAGCTTTAGATATATGCCAACATAAAGGAGAACATAGCATAATTGATCAGCACTCAGATGATCTTGTTGACACGAATGCAGCTCTTCAGATTTTCTTTTAAAGAAAATAATGTAACTCTTGCTAAAGTACAGTCTTAAAAGGTACATTAATAATATATAAGAGATCTACCTCCTCAAAACTACCCTCATGCGTTTCAAGAGCTGATGCCAGTGCAGAACGAAATGACATTTCTGCACACGTAAACTTTTTAACACAAAAATTATTATGAAACTGCAAGTTACACACAAATAAAATCAAACAACATACAACAAGTGGTATAGCATGAGATTGTCCATGATGGTGAGCATATGCAACAACATCAAATTGCATGCTACTCAATCAAACCATACCCATGCAATTAAAGCATGTAAATCATTTGAAGTGAGCTCAGTGACATTTAATATCTGGAGCAAGTATGCTGGAAGTAGAGAAAGCAATGAAGCTTGCCATGATAAAGAAATGCCACAAACTAACATCCAGTTTCCATGTGAAAAGTTCATAATATAATGCTTCATTAGGCCAAAACAAATAGAGCAAGACTGTGGGGTAACCTTGGTTTTATTTCCGATAATAGTGATTAAGAAATTAGTTACAAGCTTCCTCAGTCAAACAAGAGGAAAATTACTAATTTCCTAGGTTAATGTAGAAGAAACTAACGGAGAGAAATGGAAATCAAGGCTCATGAATCTCTTGTCTCCTCCTATTAGCAGCAGATGCAACATCACTGGTTTTGGCATAAACATTCAATAAGGCACAAAATAATTGCAATAGGATAGATTCATAAACAGCTCAAACATAAAATATTAGAATGCCAACTTCGGGAACTAAATTAAACCAGGAACCACTGCCCCTAAATCTTTTAAGACTACCTCTCACTCATACAAAAAAAAGGATGATCATCTGTGGCAATTGAGACAACTTTGTTGGCACATCTTTTGAGTTTGTCCCCAGCTTCTTGAGATCTTTTATCCAGCATTCCTGGAAATCAACATCGACATTGGTTAACACAAGTACTGTAATGTCACCACCTCGAATAATCAAACATCCAAAGCATAAACGAAGCAAATTGAAATGTATCGAATAATCTAATAATAAGAATAATAAAGTTAAGCCAAACATTTCTCCATTATCTACTCATAGTTGCTGAAACTTTGGGTATCTCACCAAGTATTGCATATACGAGGGATGATTTTCCAGCTCCAATTGACCCACAAACTTCAATTTTCAGCCCCCATTTGATTTCTACATTCAAATCTCTCAAAGTTGGAGACATCGACTCCAGATCCCAACTAAAGTTACCTGCTTGAATTTCCATACCACTAAGGAAATTTTGCATTAAGTTTTTTCCAGTGACATCATCATTTTTCAAAAGAGCACATCCTAGGAAGATTATAGAGGAAACAAACATTGGAGACATCCAATAGATAATTGTTCCATGAGCTTTTATGAACTGTGACTTTGCCAGCCACTTGAACTCATTGGCACGAAGGCCTTCTACAAGGTCTTGAACTTTTCTTCCCAAGATTGCAACTTTAAGACAATAATGCCAATAATCCAACCCTGTAAGGCTGTAACAGAAAAACAACAGCAACAGAGAGTGAAAAACAACAGCAACCCTGTGGAGTTTCTGCAAAATCGAGCGGAGGTGAAACATGGAGAACGAACTCCCAAAAAATCCAATCTCAGATCTGCTTCCCACTGCTCAAATCTACCTATCAACGTGGTGAACGGAGCTAAAACACTACCGACAGAGGAGGGGAGATGCTTCACCGGCACGAACAGAGTACGAGATCTGTTGAGAGAGGAGAGGAGATCATTTGAGAGAGCAGGAACCACTGTAGCATCAAGAGGACCACTGTAGCTGAGAGCTGAGAGAGTGTGGAAGAGAGACTGAGAGCTGAGAGCCAAATCGTGAGAGAGAGAAAGAGAGGGAGACTCTGTGAGATATGAGAGATGGCTTAGGAGAAAAAGTGACCATCTTGGACAATGGAAATTTATGGCGGGATTTCAAATTTGAATTTACGGAGTAGAGGTCGAGGATTTGAGCATGGACTGGAGTCTCTGATCATGGCGTGGGTTTGAGTTTTTTTTCATGAAGGTTATAATCCAATAAAATATTTCGGATGAAGACGGAGGCAGGGAAAAGGTTACCTTTTGCGTACATGAGAGTATTGGTCAAAGTTGAGGTCCAGCAAATGGCCTTAATAGTTGGGCAAAAGCTTGTAAATATGGACATACTTTATGAGAAAACACTGAACCCATAAAGCTGATGTTTTCTTATCTCAAGAAAAGGACAAAAGCTGGTCAATAAAAGGTAATCAATTAAGGCCATTATTGATATTGGATGGTCATACTTCAAAGGGTATTTCAAGCAAGCGTAGATGCAAGAGTGCACGGAGTCCAAGGATGCTGTACGTTCGAGCCGTTGATATCCTTATGAACAGTAAATTGTGTCTTGAGCCAACGTGTAAGCCGTTTTTTGGTGAGCTGATAGGTGGAAGAGATTTTATAATGTTTTCTTATCTCAAGAAAAAGACAAAAGCTTGTCAATAAAAGGTAATCAATTAAGGCCATTCTTGATATTGGATGGTCAGACTTCAAAGGGTATTTCAAGCAAGCGTAGATGACTACAGTCGGGAATATGGGTTGAGCCCGCCAACCCGCGGGTTCATGCGGGTTCGGGCCGTCAAAACGGGCCAAACGGGGTTAAGGCGGGCTAGCCCACCAGCCAGTTTTTTTTTATTTTTTTTAAAAAAAATTTTTATATTTATTTGTGGGAAGAAGATAAGGTTTTAATAGCTTCAAATATAGTTTTAAACCTTATTATTTCATCTTAAATACATACTTACTTTGGAGATTGTTGATTATGTATTATGTTTTTGTATTTTAAAACATTGTTAATTATATTTTTCAGAGATGTATTGTATTTTTTTTGAAAAATCAAATGGGCTTGATAAATTTTATGTACAATTTTTTTAAAAAATCAAAAAATTTTAAAAAAATAAAAGAAAAAAAAGAAAAAAAGTGGCGGGCTGACGGGCCCGGGCTGCCATTTTGGCAGCCCGTGAGCTGGCGGGCTGACGGACCAGCCCGTTTCCCAGCTCTATAGATGACAAGAGTGCACAGAGTCCAAGGACGTTGTATGTTCGAGCCGTTGATATCCTTATGAACAGTAAATTGTGTCTTGAGCCAACATGTAAGCCATTTTTTGGTGAGCTGTTAGGTGGAAGAGATTTTATAGATATATAGATTGCCATAAGTTGGTGATCAACAAGATCCTTTCCCCTAAATACTCCCTAAAATATTTTAGGCTAATTTGATTCATGTTAAATATAGTCATTAAGTATGTGTTAACTTCTGAATAGTGGACTTCATTACCAAACTTAACAATTCATTGAGATTATTAATCTTTCATCTTGAGGGTCTTCTCCCATCTATCTTCTCTCTAGCTAATGAAATTAAACATTTTTATATGTAAAGGAAAAAATAAGAAATATATATATATATATAATGTTTCCAACAATAACACATACATACATGTGTGTGTCATATCATGATATGTATGCATTACTATATCATACGCTAAAATTCTACTTTTTATCTCATTTTTCTTTCACATGTTTCTGCACCGCATATTGTTAAAAATATATTTATTATATTTTAATACCATATCTAATTTTATATAATCTTAATATTATGATTTCTATGGCAACAAAATTAATTAAAATATACATAAATATCAAATAGAATTAATTCACATATAGAGAAATATCAAAAAGAAAATAAAAGGAAATAAATATAAAATAATTACAAATTTTCAAAATGTAAAAGTTAAATTGACTTGTGGAGATGAATGACCTATTTCTTTTTTGAAATGAGGAAAATGTTAATCCTGCAATTTTGTTTTTAAAAATAAAAAAGCTTGGAAAAGGCGTAATAGCGGCCTGGCGGAGTGGCAAGCGGGTAAAGCTTTTCCGTTCGCATCCTTTCACACAGCCCCGAACTTGTGACGACCCGATCCACTCCACCTTCCTCTCCGGCCATCCGAGCAGCCAATTCTCACCGCACCAGATCCCATCTGCCTCTGTCTTCTCCCTTCTGGTAGGTGGAATCCTGGTTCCGCATCTTATTTTATTCATTTACTTTCTTCATCTTCATAATTGATGGAGGGTGGTGAGCAAAAGGTTTTTTACATTTTTTCCTTATTTTTCGTTTACTTTATTGTGTGGATGGGCATGAAAATTGGAAGAGGATTTTGTGCTTTTTACTGTGGTTTGATGTCTTATCAACTTTTACTTCATCTGAGGAATAGCTCTCATTTTCAATACACTTCAGTCGTTGCTTAAGTTCTTGCCAGTCAAGGAGAGTGTGCAGAACTGAATTTAAAGGAAACTGAAGAAATTTGAGAGTTTGAATATCACAAATTCGTCTCTTCAACCTACTTTTATAACGCAAATGTGACATTTGCCAATTTTGCAATTTCAGTGCGCATCGCTGAATGCTTTAATGTTATTTGGATTCATTTCCCCATAAGTTTAAAACTTCGTGTGCTTTTGGTTGTAAAGGTTCCTGTATTGAGAGGAAAGACAACTTGTGTTAACCAGCTAACTATTGTTATTTGTTAATCTCATATCTCCAACATTGATTCCAGAAAGCAGAGGTGAAGTTAAAGAAATGCCAAAGAGGACAACACATACATACTCAAGTGAGGATGCAGCTCCAGAGGGCCCAGACTCTGATCTCTTTGTCTATTACTGCAAGCATTGTGGATCTCATGTTCTAATAACAGGTTTACCAAAACTGTATTTGCTTGCGACTGACTTTAATCATTGGTTAATAATAGCAATTTTTAAATCATTATATGGATCGTTGGGGCTTGGTAAGCATCAGAGATATACACTGATATATGTTATGCTTGAATCGAGTACAAAGTAGAGGAGAACAGAGGTGGGCATTCCAATATATGAAGCCTTAAGGATGACAGAGTGCTATTTTTACACGCTTATCAAGAAAAGAGGATTAATCGCTAAAATTTTCAGTGTCATTCCTCAAACACAAACCTGACTGTTCACATAATAAAGCATTCTTTCTTGCTTACTATCAGAAATTAGAGTCTGAGCTGGAGAAAGGGTTCTTAATATGTGTAAAAGTTAAACGGGCAATATGAAAACTGCTGCCCTTTCAAGAGTTAAAGCAAATTGGAATTAAATTGACTATCTACTGATGTCCTCAAACTTGCGGACAAGCCTTTATCTTTTAACCTAACACTCTTGTCTTAACTTAGTCATTTTTTTTGCCTTAAAAGCTAACTCAGAGTCTGGGAATTGAAAGTTTTAGACTATCACATACATTTCATGTCTTTTCATGTTTCCTGATTTGTTTTATAATCTTCTCCTGGAGGAACTCTTGTATAATCTAGAGAAATTCTTATGCTGAAGCATATTTGTTATAAGATACCCAATTGCAGAAAATGCCAAAAAGGAAGACTGACAAAGCTTATGTATTGGACAAGAAGAAACATCTTGCCAGATTGAACATAAATGAGGCAGGAAAAGTTCTCTTAAAACGGTCTTGATCATTTGGCAAGTTTATGAACCTTTTGCATTGCAAATTCTTTCCAAAGCTCGGGAAGGCTAGATTTCTATTTGTGCTCATTGAAGAAATGTCAAAGGTTAATTGGTAATTGCTTTTTAATAAATTTGGAATTGAAATGTCAGTTTATTTAGTTTAAGGTGAGAGTCTAAAATTTATGAATGGGGACGGCAAGAATTCTCCAATATATAGCTCTATTAATAGCTTTAGTATAATATCTCAGTAATTAAGCAAATGCCATCCCTATGCTTTGGTTTGTACTTGATACTTTTCATTGTGATGGAATTGCATCAGCCATTGACATTGTATCTAATTCTCTTTGTTCATCCTTTGTCTTTCTTATACATGTTTTGAGGAACTTGCTGCAGATATTCTGATATGTTCTGTATTTCCTTTACAGTGGTGAAGGGAAACTGGAGAAACAATTTCGGATGAATTGTCTGGGCTGTGGTCTTTTTGTCTGCTATCGTGCAGAAGAAGATATGGAGAGTGCATCTTTTGTTTATGTGGTTGATGGTGCACTCAGTACTGTTGCGGCTGAAACCAATCCACAGGTGATAGAACACTCACTATAAATCCATTCTACTGTCACTGGCCTTTATATCGAAATTTTACCAAAGAACATTTCATTAATATTTATAATGCTATGTAGCTACCAGGTTCAAGGCATAGAATCTACTCAATTCATTTACATTTCTTGCTCCATTGCTTCATTTAGGTGTTAATATTTACCATTTGGTTGTGTATTGTGGAATTGTATGTTTGCAGGGTGATTGATTCAAACGATATTTTGTGAATTTGATATCAACTTTAGAGCTTCTGCCTATAATATCGTGTGTGACATGTTTTCTCTAGGATGCGCCAGTGCCACCATGCATATCCCAACTAGAAGGAGGACTTGTGCAAATAGCTATAGAAGTTGAAGATCGTGCACAACGTTCAGCCATCACTAGTAACCGTTTTTTTTTAATAATATGGTTCAATTTTCTCTTTATTATTTGAGGCCAAGTATGAATATGTTCCATTAGTTAGTTCCTAGTAAAACCAAGACAATCCGAGCGAGTTAAAATCATTCTACCATGTTTGACAGGAGTAAATGCTGATGATGTTCGAGTCACTGTAGCAGCACCAGCTGCACGTGGAGAAGCTAACAATGAGCTTTTAGAATTTATGGGAAAAGTAAATTTATTTGTTTGCTCTCTGTTTTCTACTCTCTCTTCTTCCCTTCTCCTTTGTTTCTGCTTTGGACTGAAGAATACACATTTTATTTACAGGTGCTGGGCTTAAGGTTGAGTCAGATGACTCTTCAGAGAGGATGGAACAACAAGTCAAAGCTTCTTGTGGTGAGTTAAAAAAATGTCCCATCTTGTAAATCTGCAGAGATGTTTTATTTTTCATCAATGCTAGTGCTCAGGTAATCTTATTAATCCTCTCAAGTGTAGGGCTCACATAGTATTTGTTTTGAACAAGGCTTTGTCAGTCCCTTACACGAGGGATATGAATTTATATGTTTTGAAAAAGTGACAAGTGAGCTAAACCTATAAATGTTCTTCAGGTGGAGGATTTGACTGCTAAGCAGGTGTATGAGAAACTTTTGGAGGCTGTGCAACCTTGATGTGTTTTAGATCAACGGTCATGCTATTGGGACATAACCATTGACCTATATCGAAGAAATATTGCTTTTTATTTTACCGATAAACTGAGCTAGCCTGCGCTTTTTAACAGTATTACCTGTCGACTTCTGAACATCTATTCATTTGTATGCCTAGAGGCCCACTGTTATGTATTTTGATATCTTTTGCAGCAATGTATCATGTGCTTAAGAGAGGTGATGCAAGAAAAATTTTGATTCTATCTGATGCTTCTTGTTTGTTACTCTAGAATTCTAACAACGCTTTGTAATATCAGGTTTTGAAACATTATTATTGCCTTTTCATAAAAGGAAAGAATGAAAGAGGAAACAACTCTGCTTTCTCCTAGTCACCTATATCGGGTCCTTTTGGGAAAGTGGTGGAGAAGTGCTTTTACCATTTATAAGACAAATGTGTGAAGGAGATTATCTCGTTTTACGGAAAAATACTGTTGAACGTGCTTTTAGGGTGTTCAATCTCTTTGCCAAACACCCCATCATCCCAAATCCCATAACCCATGCCCCACGATCAAGAAGCTCTTTTATGCTTTATAAGACAATTCCTGTTAGATATTTACTTTGTTAGTGCAACATTATTTAACATAAGTTAAATCAAATTCAGACACTGCATAACAGATTCTATGATCGACTACTCATCATACAATCTGCCCAAGCAAGTGGCTGTTGAGAAAGTAGTCACTGAATCAACATATTAGCATTCACCTGGGAAACTTGCGGGTTCAAACACTATCCAGTTCCTTAATACCAACTTTTAGTATTAATATAATCAATAAAAACTCTAATCCATATTGTTCATAATGTGTGAACCATGCGACTTATTTTTCAAACTTGACTACACACAAGACTGAATGGCATCCAAATATGTATATGCCACTGTATACCGTTCTTCACTATTATTTGCCATAAAAAACTGTCTGCGATTACTAATACGTGCTACCATATGTCACCACAAGAACATTTACCATTAAAAAATCTATGGTATCTGTTAACATCCCTCACAATTATGTTCCTTTCTAACACTCTTGTCATGTACTTAAAGGCCGCATGGCAATCCTTGCAAATCCTCAAATTCTTCACAATCCTCAATGGCTTTCCTGAAGGTGCACTTCCACTTAACACTCCAAATGCAACAGCCAACTTCTCGCTGTGACACCAAAGAGCTTTCTTCTTATTCTCTTCTCCAACGTTATGCAACATTTCGTCCCAAACGGGTACATATCCTAATTTTGTGATCTCGTCCCTAAGCTCTTCCAACTTACGATAAATCTCCACAGATCTCTCATGCTTCCATTCTCCAGCCACAAACACATGAACTTTTCCTTGGACTTCAATCCAACTCCTCCCTCCTCTTTTCTTCACCCTACTATCTTTCATCCTCCATCTCACTTTTGCAACATCATCCCACCTTCCAGCAGCTGACAACACATTTGCTAAAATAGCATAAGCTGTGTCATCGTGTGGTTCGATCTCCAATAACCGTGTAGCCATAGACCAAGCTTTGTCAGCTGCACCATGAATGGCACAGGCTGATAGCAAAGCTCGCCACACAGCAGCATCTTCTTTAAATGGCATTGTCAGTGCTATTCTCTCTGCCTGCTCCAATTGCCCGGCACGACCCATTGCGCCCACCAAACATGTATAATGCTCCAATGTCGGTTCCAAACCATATTCTTCTTTCATCCTTTTTAGCCAGTCCTCAGTCTCAAGATACATTCCAGCATTAAAAAGTGATGTAAGTATTGCAAGAAAACTATATTCATCTGGAATAAGTCCTTGAGATTCCATTAAATTGAAGAGCTCAAAGGATGAATCATGATCTCCCTGTTGTGCATAACCTGCCATCAATGCATTCCAGCACACGATGTTCATATTAGGCAAATTATCATCAAAAACCTGTCTGGCATCTTGAACAATACCGGCTTTACTATAGCCATCAATAAGGGCACAGCCAACTACCACATACGAATCAAATGCTGTAACAACCGCATGTGCATGTATGATCTTGCACTGCTCTAAAGCTGCCAGCTCTGCAGCTGCGCGAAGAGCACCGGAAACACTGTACATACTGGA
>JANTPZ010090074.1:0-46832 GCA_025593235.1 Vachellia pachyceras | reverse complement strand
ATTCCGGTGATTTCTACAAGCGCCAAGCAGGCTACTCCATGCATCTAGTTTGCCCATGTCAGATGGCATCGAATTGATCATCCTATACGCCTCTTCCACCTGGCCGGATCGACCGAGCAAGTCTACAAGACAAGCATAATGGTCAGCTTGTGGTTCAACCCCATGTTCATCTTTCATTGTGTTGAATAAAGCAATGCCTTCATCCACCATTCTGGAATGGCTACAAGAAGCAAATATGGCAATATAAGTCACTTCATTAGGCTTCACTCCTTCAGCTGACATTCTTCTGAAAAGTTCCAAGGCCTCCTCACCTTTTCCATGCATCCCATAAGCCATGATGAGAACATTCCAGGTGATAACATTTTTCACAGGCAGTTGATCAAACACCCTTCTACCTAAGTTCAAGCAACCACATTTTGCATACATGTCAACCAATGCACTTCCTACGGCAACATCTGTTGCAAGCATCTGTTTTATGGCGTAGGCATGAATCTCTTTCCCTTTACCCAATGCTGTCAAGGCGGCACAACCAGGAAGCACTGTCATGAGTGTCACCGAGTTTGGCTTGAGGTGAACTCCATCATGCTCATAATCAGTACTGAGATTGTCTTCACCTTCTCCTTTTTGCATGTTATGTAAAATATTAATTGCATCATCATATCTTCCACAAATAACATAACCAGTAATCATTGTATTCCAAGCAACTATATCCCTTTCCACCATGGTGTCAAAGATGAATTTTGAAACCTCTATCTTACCCAGTCTGGAATACATGTCCATTAATGCATTTTGCACGAATCTATCCCTCTGCAGGCCCCTTTTTAGTATAAAACTGTGGACGCCTTCTTTGTATAAAAAATCCTCACAACGAACACAAGCTGGAAGAATGCTTGATAATGTGGTTGCATTGGGACAAAGATCAGAACTTGATATCATTTCCATGAAGAGAGTTAAGGCTTCGTTATCAAACTCATTCTGGGTATGACCAGCAATGATAGCATTCCAGACAGCAACCGTCCTTTTCAAGATCCCATTGAAAACCAGTCGACCCTTTTCAAGGGCTTTGCAATTGCAATACATATCAGTCAAAGCACTACCAACAAAAGAATTCTGAATTAAATCAGTGTTTCTCAGGGCATATGCATGTATTTCCTTTCCAGTATTTAAAAGCTCCATTTGGGAGCAAGAAGGCAGAACACTAGCCAATGTAACCCCATCAGGTTTAACTCCATCAAGAAGCATATGACGAAGGTATGATAAGGCCTGCATAAAATGATCGTTTTGTGAGAACGAACTAATAATAGTATTCCAAGAGACCAAATCTCTGTCATCAAAGATCTCAAACAAAGCTTTTGAGTCATCAGCTCTTCTTAATTTTGCATACATTGCCATCAAAGCATTGTTTGTGAATGATCTCCAATCCCCTTTTCTCAGAGTATATGCATGGACTTGCTTTCCAAGCCTAATCCCATCATGCTTAGGCAAGTTGGAACAAGCGAGAGCAGCACTCACCAAAGTGAATGAGTTAGGCACCAAATTTTCCATCATCATCAACCGAAATGCCTCTAAAGCGAATTCCCACTCCTCAAATCTACATAAAGTTGAAATCATCGAATTCCACGAAACTTCATCTCTATCGGTTATTCTTTCGAACACCTTGTAGGCACCCTCAATATCTCCACATTTCCCATACATATTCACAAGGGAATTAGCCACGGTCACAGAAGACAAAGCATACCCAAATTTCACCACATGGGTCTGTATCTGTTTGCCGAAATCCAAATCCTGAACGCCCGCTGCGGCTTTTAGAACAGCAGGGAAAGCGAAATTGTCGGGTTGAACACCCGACAGGGTCATAATTTCTATATATGCGAAAATGGCTTGGTCGAACTGATTGGACCGAGCCAGTGATCGAAGCTCTTCGATCCATGAGGAAGGAGAACGAGATTGTAATACAGGTACGGTTGAAGAAGTGGAGGTAGTGAACAAGTTGGAGACAGGAGAAGTTACAGAGTTGGCGGCGGCGACGCCGGAGAGTTTAGCCGGAGGAAGGGGATTGTGAAGAGGAGAGGAAGTGAAGGGAGAAGAGAGAGGATGGAGAAGGAGGGTCATAGACAACATATGGTTAAGGTGGTTATTGGAGCTGCTGATAAGTCACCGCCTTTTCCCTCCTTACCCAAACCAGACCGCAAGGGGATATAACATTAGCACAAATTCATGAACGGCGTCGGTACTTCCGTACTTGGTAATGAATAGTGATGGAAATTGACGATACTTGGAAAATCGGTCTTAAAGATAGGAATTAGTCTTGTTTTTAAATATAAAGTTAGCCTGACTTCTTTTCTCCACTATTTTCCATTTTTCCTCCTCTACGCTTGCATTAAAATATCAATGGTCCAGATTTTAATTTGAAAATACGTAAATAAATTTAGAAGAAAAAACTTCTGTCAAAATTTATTTGAGAAATGCAGGTAAGTAAGTGGGACGTTGAATGACTCATTTTTAATTCCATTTAACAATTCTTTCTTTGATATTGTCATTCTGATGAACATCTGGACATGCCCATCTCTGTGTGTGTGTGTGTGTGTGTGTGTGTGAGAGAGAGAGAGAGAGCTGAGTTTAGATGCATGAAATTGAAAACCAAGCTGCCTCCTCCTCATATAATCAAATTCCAAGTCCTGCCCTAAACTGTAATATCAACTTACACAGGGAAATTTGAGGCAACATTCCCTCCCGTGACCTCAACTTTTCATATGTATATAAATCATTAAAGGGATAAAATCGGAACATAAAAAGCATTATTTTGAGCAAAAAACGCAGCTCTAGGAAGTTGATTTCTCAGAAGAGAGCCACTCTTGAGCTGCCACCAAGTCAGGAAGCACAACGGCCCCAGATTTTCTCCAACTCTCAGCATCAGGAGTCTTGAATCTGTCCAATAACAGAGCATGCATCCCTATGCTCTTGGCCGGTTCATAGTCTTTGCGCATACTGTCTCCGATGTGAAGAGCTTCTTGTGGGGCAATATTCCCAGCCCTCTCAAGAGCAATCTCATAAATTCTTGGATTCGGTTTCTCCACTCCTTCAAGACCAGAAAACACACCAAAGTCCCACTCACTTCCCTGCATTTCTCAAACATTTACACAATTTTTGTCATCAAAATTTTAATATAGAATCCTTTGCAGTCACAAAAGACCAGATACAATGAGCCTATGCTTTGTAGAGTCAGAGCTAAGGGACACTGTTATACACATCCTAGTATATGAATATATTCAATGATATCAGAACTTCTCATCTAGCTCTTTCAGAATCACAGATATGATTGCGTACAGCAAAACTTTACAAAAAGAAACAAAAATTGATGATAATTTTCCAAAAGATATGAGACTATCAGATGAGACTGGTTTCTGCTATCAGATCAGATGAGATAATCCAAAATAGATAGATGTTTGATACCAAAGTGAGAGATAATGATGATAGAGATAGGTATATTACCTCATTTAAACCCAAGGATGGAAGTATGACATCTTGATACCGGTACTCTGCATTGCTCACAATTCCAACTTTAAGGCCCTTTGAACGGACCCATCTCAGAAATGGTTGGGAGTCTGGAAACACGTTGTAAGGAGCAGAAGAACCAAAGGATGCATATATTCGTCTGAATATCTTCTCAAATGTCTCCTCATCGTATTCATATCCAGCCTGGCACAAATACCCAATTTTTCAAAAAAAAAAATTCTCAGATTATTATCATTATTCCTGTGCTAATAATCTCAAAAGTCTAATTAGTATCTAACTAAATATGTTAGCGTCCTCATGCACCACATTCATATGAGCAAATTACCAATCATGATAAGAAATACTCACAACTGCAATGGCTTTGTCAGATATCTTACCCTGAGAAAAGAGTCTCGCACGCAGGTTTTCCACCACACAATGTTGGCCATTTTGGCATGAAACCCAAAACATGGATACTTCTTTGCCATGTCTTTGTATGCAAGTTTAAAGCCCTCGTGCACACGTTTGTAGTCTGGGCAAGGTAAGCCAACAGATTTGGCTGCCATGCAATAGTAGTCGCCAAGCTCCCCCTTGTAAGCTAATAGAGTACCGGTAACGTCCACAGTAATGCAGCGTAGTCTTGACAAGATGGACATGGTGGCACAAATTGTAAAATATAAGCCCTTGGTATCTGAGATGTTGATTAGAAGAATTTCCACTATCTTGATATATAATTTTGAGACACCAACTGAAGAAGTAAACTACTGAACTCCTTCACCGTATTAAGAAATCCTGCATATGTGATTCCAAAATCAACTTGTCAGCTTCGAAAAGGAGAAATTACAACGAAGGTTACATGATTAAATTATTTTCCGCACGTATTTTCCGCATGCTGATAGACTTAAGTAATAGATAGGGTATGTTAGCTTCATGTTAGTGATTTACTTTTTTTAATGACACTACTGAAGAAACAGAGAGAAAACTTTCGCTGCAAAATTACAAATTTGAGGGTTAGCAAGCGTCTAACATTAAATAGGATCAATATTTCGGATAAATAAGGGCAGAAAAATAAAAGAAAGTGATTCTGTAGGTCAAAGTGAATGTAAAACGTTAGCCTGTGACATGCAGTGCACATACTAGCATGCAAGTTCCACTCAAGGTTTCGAACAAGCAAGAAGATTTCTGAATTGCACTGATGCCCTCAAATAAGCTTTACTCAATTATATCCCCGTGATCACACTCATGAAACCAGAATTGTAATGTAAGTTCAGCAAGAAAGTAACCAAAAAAAACGTATGTGCACTTTTATCTATATTAAACAAAAATAAATAACATCAGTCTCAAATCACTCTTGAACAAGAGCCTTAATAATTCTATAGCATAATTCAATATCATATATTTGTATTTGTCCTAACAAACATTGCGGCTTATGGATAAATTTGGAGCTTCTCAAACGTTCCATACACAGTTTATTCAAGGAGCTTCTCTCTCACATGCCAGAGAGATTGGACTAGGACGTCTAAGCTGCAGTGTGAGCCCCAAAGACAGTCTACTTAGCTCTCTAGCCATCACATTATACTTTGACAAACTTGGTTTGGATGACTCTCTTAGTACGTCCGTTGATTTGCCTGTTGACCGAGCCATGTCCAGGGGTAAAAACTCCTTTTTCTATCTATTACTATTGTTAATATACACTGACCAACATAACGAACCATCTTACTTTTTATTTCATACTGCTCAGACTAAGAAAGTACCAGCAGCCATTACGAGACTGCATCATCAGAAAAATAAGTCACAACATCTGAACCATATCGATGGCAATTAAAGTAACTTTCTATAAAATACCAAAGGACCAGTCTTCCATTCGTTCTTACAATCTGTCCAATTTTTTCTTGGGTTTAACTTTCAAACAGCAAAAAACTTGTAATAAAAGACAAACTTCATGGTGATGCAGAACACATTCATAGGCATCATGCAGCAAACAAGACCTTATATAAGACCCATCACAAAACAGATATTAATCTACCACTTATGCACTTCTCCAGAAAACGCAATAGGCCAACAACAAGAAGCGTTATCCACAAAGGAAGGCCGGCTATAAAATGTACTAGGCCAGTGCAGGCAAAAGTGCTCTTAAAATGGTTTGAAAGAGAATCACCTGAACTAAGTCCAAGTTACCTTATAGCTTGCCTAAAATTGCAAGCAACGCCATGCTGGTTCTCAAACAAAGAAACTGGTTGATTATGTCTCTTAAAAATATAAAGGAACTTACAAGGAAATGGAGAGATGCAGACTCATCCTAATCCTAATCATCGAGAAGGATTGTCTATGGAACTGAACTACACTTACAGCCTTTTGGGTGGCTAATATACATCTTAGGGACGTTCCTACTTGAATCTATTAACTCACATTTGAAAATATGCATCTTTAATGGCTGTGAACCAATGATTTTACCAGGACTAGCAATCTAGAGGGAATTTATACTTCGATCACCAGGCTAGAGACCTAGCTTGATATAAGGCCCTTGAAAAAACTCTACTTTAAGATGTGTGCTAACTAAAAACCAAATATAAAACTAATTTTAAATAATTCAAGGGCTTTGTGTTAATTTGACTTGGGTAAACAATGCAGTTTGTCATCAGTTAGCATCATGTATCTACCACACAATACTTAAGAAATCGAACAACAAAAGAAAAACTGAGTGTCCCATTGACGAGGAAGAGAACCACTGTTGAAGAATAAAAAATGAAGATGAAATCGATTCGGACAAATTGTAGAAGAAAGAAACTTAAACAAACTTCTCATCAGACTGCACAAAATTGTTTTACCCCTTTCCAGAAATGAGCTAAAAGTCAAAGGGGGATAATTTGTTCATACCAAAAGCTTAGCTGATGAAGAAGAACAAAAAGCAGAGCAGGTTTGGCCGAATCCCAATAGCTTTGGAAGAACTAGTTTCAGCTACACAACAACCATGGAAGAATCCAAAAACGAGAGGCACATTTTTATATGAGAGAATTAGGGAGGAGCTTTCCTTCTCTTGAATATAATGGGGGTGGAGAGCAAAGCAGGAAGTTTATTACCGCTCACCGGTCTGATTCGATGCGTATTTTATTTCTACCCCTCATGCTTTACATAATTTGCTTCTATGCCCCCAGCATTTTTTAATAATATATTTTTTACTATTTTTTCACAATAATTTACATATTTATATATCATATAAAATTTTTTGGGAGCCCATATTAACGCTCGTATTTAAATTGTAAATGTAACAAGATTTCAAATATTTAATAGTATAATTTCCATTTTAAATTTGAATTTATAATTTATCAATAAATATAAAATAATGTTCTAATTTTATATACAATTTTTAAAGAATTAAAACTTAAAAATAAATTCAATATAATTCAGTTCACTCAATTTTGAATCATAAGAACTAAATTGTAAAATTCGGATGCATATTTCAGATTCATCCCCTCTTAATGAACAAGTCCAAAGTCATAATTGTTTTTAATTGGCCACTCATAATTAAGTAGTATTATTATTAGGGATAAGTAATTTCAAATTGGATGCAGTGTCTATTGGTTCTTAAATATGGTATTTTCTCATATTGTAACTTCAAATGTATGCATTGTTACATATCAATCTATTTTTAAAATTTTTTAAAAATTATAAATACATGTGAGACATATAATCATGACTTACATTTAAGATAAAAACAATAATTAATATATGAAGGCAGCGTGAGTTCTTAATAATTAAAAGCTAATATATAAATGGATAATATGATTATACAAATTTCTTTTATTTAGAAGTGACACTATTTAATAATCTTGCACATTAAGAAAGAGCTTTCAAATCATATTGGTTCTGTAGCTACTACCAGAAGTATTGCTCCCGTTTGACAACATTTTCAAGGAATCCAAAAAACCTGTTCAATAGTGTTTTTTTTAAAACGAGGTAATCATATTCACATATTTACCTCGACTAACGTAAAGGTACTTGTCCATCGCTTTTCCAAACAGATACATTGTTTGATTAGACATTTCTTGTTGAATATTATCTCTGGTATTATAGCGCAAAATTCGTTTCTATTCTATCTTAGAACTTGTTTGCCTTCACTTTATGAAAACCTAGGTTTTACCTCAAAACTTAAGTTTTGTCCAAGTACTCACATTTTTTAAAAAAATTATTTTTGATATAAAACCTCGATTTGAAACTTAGATTTTGAAAAGCTATTTTCTTGTCAAATCACACCCTCTTTCCTAATAAATTTTCTCTTTCCTACTTTTTATTTATTTCTCTTTCCTACCTAACTTTTGTCTCGAAATCCGTAAAAATCAAAACTTCCCAAAACAATCACTTTTTTAAAACCTAAGTTTTACCTCAGAACCTGTAAAAGCTACTCTTCAAAAGATAAATTTTATCTCGAAATCCGTAAAAATTATTCTTAAAAAGTACTTTCAAACCAGCCATGTTTTTTTTGGTACTCCACGCAGAACTATCACATTTATTTTGGATATTAAATTTTGTCAAATTATAAAAAAAACTACAAGTGTTTGGGTTGGTCGGTGATGAAGTAATACTGACTCGGAATAACATGTGGTCTTATTGAAAAAGCAAGAAACGATAATTAAAGAATGCATTAGGGTGGTTACTTGAAGGAGGTGAGGTGGTGTCTTAGGAGGGTTGATTTGAAAATAAGAAAAGTAGGAGGGGTAGATAAGCAAAAAGCGTAGCAAAGGGAAACCGTGGGATTTTACCAAAACCATTAGCTACATATGAAAACCATGGGATTTGGATTTGGCGGTCCCTATTTCAACGCCATGTCTTGCTCCCACGTGTCCCCTGTTCCTTTTGCGCCAAAACCTTGGAATTCCCGACCCTATATATATTTTTTTAAATTATTAATAGACCTCCTTCCTATCATTGTCCTATGGTGAGACTTGGGCTCACTGTTTAGCCCAATTACGCTTCCTTTCCAACTAAAAACACAGCTACTACACTTAACAAGCATCTTTATGTGCTTAAAAATTTATTCTACCAATGATCAACATAAATCGTGATAAAATTATCTTAAAATTTATAAAATCATTTAGAAATTCGTAAATTTATTTTTTCCAACAGAATTTTCAAACACATACATTGAGTAGGTAGCAAAAAGCTTCAAACATTTATTGTTGCGTTTTCTTTCTATTCACATTGTAATTAAGTATTCTTTTATATTCTTAATATAAATTTCAATTGACTTTTTAGAAGTTAAATAAATTACTTAATTATAATATATAGTTTAAAATATTTATATATATATTATTAGATTATATGTTATTTTAAATCAAGTGAATTAGTTAAATGTTAAATATATCATTTTATTTAGATTTCTCAATCTCCTTAAAAAAAAAAGGTAACTAAAACTTATAACAATGAGAAAGGTAATATTAGGTTGGGATAATTTAATTGAATACTCGAAACTCTCACAAAATGCACAAATAACTTAAAGAATAAGATGCGATCCGTAAATATTTTCTACATGATTTTGAATACTTTTTAAGGATAAGATGTTTATCCAAAAAGAAAAATAATGATTATTTTAAATGTTAAAATTTATCTTTTTACATATATGTATTCTCAATAAAACAAAAGTGATATACATGAATGAATAATGACATATGATAATTCTAATTTTTTAAAAGTATAATTTTCTATATCAAAAAAAAAATTGAACCTGCTTAAATAGGTAGTTATTTTACAACATTCTTGAAATTGGGATCTTTAATTTATTTAAAATGTTTATTCTATTCATTTGAGTCTATCTCTCTCTCTACCCGGTAATTTACTTAGAATCCAAATTTATGTATCCAAATCAGAGAGCTTCCGTTTATATATTGAAGTTAGGAGGCTTTGATCAATCACTTTTTCTTCGGGTACTTCTTTTTTTGATATGATAAATTTTAGGAAATGGTTTGAGCTCACCCACGATCTAAAGGTATAGCACTTAACTCATGATCCACTGGGGTCTGTCCCTGCGGCTCACAATCTAAAGGTATAGCACTTAACTCATCATCTACTGGGGCCTGTCCCTGCGGCTAGAGGAGCGTGTCAAGCAAGTCCTTTAAATCTAGCCATACAAGTAGGTCAACAGAGTTTTATTAAGCTGTGGTGATGTCTCCCCAAGCGTCGCAACTGGAGCCACAACAAAGTGGCACTTCCCAAGATCGAACCCTCTCCCTTTAGGTGAGAGTACTAACCCAATCCTTTCACGGTTGAACCCACGGATAGGTTTTTCTTTATGCACTTCTTCTTTCTTTGTTTCTTTCCTTTAGTTTTATTTTTCTCTGAACATGTTTCACTGAATGAAACCACCGTTAATAGTAGTTTAGTAATCCTTTAAACTAATCTTTAATGTACCCATGCACAAACTTAAATATCCCTCAACAACCTTCCATTCATTCACAATATTGTTTTTTATCTATATTTTGATGAATTTTTAATTTTTAATCAACAACAACAAAGTCCTAGACTTTGAAATTATTGAGCAAAACATGTGCCCTGAAACTCTGCTAATTACTTAATCAAATAAAATTGTTTTATAATATCAAAGTATTATCTATTATGACGCTCCCAACTTTATCAATTAATAAAAATTGAAAAACAAGAAACAGAATCCTAATATTTAATCAACTAAAATTTTCGTTTTCCCCCCTTTTAACAAAAATTGTATTACACAAGATGCAACACCCTCCTTTTTCCTTTATTAACCTTTTACAGTAGTGAGTTAATAGATGCTTTATTTGAATAATGGGTGTGTTTTAACCGCAGCAGATTATGGTTTCTTCTATTTGGATATTGATGGAAGATCATCATTATTTCCCTTCTGGTGAACCTATTCCAAATCCAGAAAACTACCAAAATGTGAATGCTCACGACCACATTGAAAATCCTATATCAGAAACAGACGGTTCTTTGTTCACTAGTCAACAACGTCAAATTATCAATCCTAGTCCCTTAAATCTACTGGAGGCTCCCTTGCAAAACTTGAGAATTGATCTTACAGAGCAAGGACTGCTTCATGAAAATAGTACAAGTCATCAAACCCGAGCTGGAAACTCAACAAGGATGGGAACAAGCAATTTTTATGAAGGGGCACTTGAGGGAAATAATATTACAAACCAACAAACCTTAGCTGCTGCAAACTCTGGGATTCGACCCAGCCATGTTTATAGATCAGCGAGCACTTTACAGGAATGATATTGTAAACCAGCAAACCCGAACTGTTAGAAACTCTGGGATTAGACCGAGCAATGTTTATGAAGGAGCACTTCATGGGAATAATGTTATACACCAGCAAAACATAGCTGTTGGAAAATCTAGGATTGGACCAATTAATGTTTACGAAGGAGCATTTCAAGGGAATAATATTATATACCAGCAAAACCCTGCTGTTGGAAACTCTAGGATTGGACCAAGTGATGTTCATGAAGGAAAACTACTCATCAAAGCCAAATCTGGAACTACTCTATGATTCAACCAATAAGCCATCTTTATGATTTTTCTTATGTAGGAAAAATATTGAAGAGGCAGGGATATAATAATATAACATCACTCAAAGATGTGAGGGGAATGGTGGTTTCAAAAAGGAAGGTGGAAGTGAATTTCTGGTGAGAAGGTTGGATGAGAAGAACCCTGAAGATATTGAACAGAGCTCAACTTTTATTGTGAATCACTCTATTTTTGTTGTGAACTTGTGAATCGTTGCTGAATCAAACATGGATAGTTGCAAATTTCCAGAGCCCAACTAATGAATCATGTAAAATTCAGAACTTACTATTGTTATGAATAACCTTTTTTTTTGGAAGTCTGGGAATTCTTGATGTTAAACCGCGTCTGCATTTTTCTTCTTTCTTTCTCTCAGGGTCATAACTTTTATGTGGATATGCTAGGTTTTTTTTCTTTTCTTTTTGTTTTTTGTTTTTGGTTGGCAGGGAGCTCTGTATGATACGTTGGTGAGAACAATTAAAAGACATAAAAGAAATTTAGATACTGATCCATCTGTATGTTCCTTGGTTGGTATGTTTCTTTCGTATTGTCATGTTCATGTGAGAAGTTTGTCACTCTGTATAATAAAGGAACGTTTGATTTCAAAAAGCATAATAAGTTTCAAATTTGAAAAATAACATATATAAGTAACAGAACCCTTAAAGGATAAAACTTCAAAATGGTTATTATAATGTTATAATTTATACAATTAAATAAATTTTGTTGGCTGTCAGCTTAATTTATCGTGGTCCAATATTTTACTGAATCCCTTCAACAATACAGATAATAAATAGTTTGGGATTATTTCCATATATTATTTCTACAAGTTGTTGAAAATTATACGCAATATTAACAACTTCATTTTTTTTTTGCCGTCACTATAAATAACAATAGTGATAACGTGAATTTGATTTACGTTCCCTTTTTTGCCGTCGCTGACCCTCACTACTTCGTTCTTCTACAGCAGCCAAGGGAATTAGGGTTTTCGGCGACACAGAATGGAGCAATCACAGAATCAGGCGCTCGAACAAGTTCAGTGCTTCGGCCGTAAGAAGACCGCCGTGGCCGTCACCTACTGCAAGCGTGGCCGTGGTCTCATCAAGATTAACGGCTGCCCAATTGAGTTGGTGCAGCCGGAGATCCTCCGATTCAAGGCATTCGAGCCTATCCTTCTCTTGGGAAGGCACCGATTTGCCGGCGTCGACATGAGAATCCGTGTCAAAGGAGGTGGTCACACCTCGCAGATTTACGCAATCAGACAGAGCATTGCCAAAGCCCTTGTCGCGTTTTATCAGAAGTACGTCGACGAACAGAGCAAGAAGGAGATCAAGGACATCCTTGTTAGGTACGACAGAACCTTGCTGGTTGCCGATCCCAGGCGCTGCGAGCCCAAGAAGTTCGGTGGTCGTGGTGCTCGTGCAAGGTTCCAGAAGTCTTACCGTTGAATGCTTCGCTCCTGGTGGAAAGGTCTCTTTGTCGACTTATATTTCAATTTTCGGTTTAAAGTTTCATGCTGTGGAAGACTTTTGATATTGACAATTAGCTCTATAATTTTGGGCGTTTTATTTGATGGATTGTTGAGATGCTATTATTTATATCAAGCTTTTTATTTAGGTTTCAATATGAGTATCAACGGAGTCACTTAATTTTGCTAAGTGAGATAGCAGTGTTTATGAATTTAAGGATGCTTTTTATCTTTAAAATTTATTATATATTCCGTTGTTTTGTTGGATAAGAATCGACATTTTGATTTGTTTACCATCTCCCTAACGTTGTATCAGGTACAATCTAATTCTTGGTGGAATGTAGCAACTTCGCTTATTACATTCCTTACAATGTTAATTTTGCATGCTTTCAGGTCCAGTTTCATCCCTTTTGATTGGGATGTTCTTGTTTCTTCGTGGTTTATTTTGATGATATTTATCGGTGTCTGATGATCCTTGTGCTATATTTATATATGTCCTTGGACTGTGAGTAATTGTGGTCTCGGTATATGTTATCGTTGTTTCTTCATCTATGATTCGATTTATTCAGCCTAAATTTTCTAAACCTTGTTATGAATTTGCTGTTAAGATAAACCTTGCTTTGGTTCCGGTGGTCTTTTGTCATCTTAAGGTAAAAAACACAGCTTTCTCTTGCATCGGAATATTTACAAGGTTTGTCTTTATCTAGCGCTTACCATTTGGTCTTTATTATGGATGAGTAGTTATGTGGAACCCAGAAGATGAGGGCTTTTTCAAGTTAGTATGTTGCCATGAAATTCAATTGTCTGTGGAACAGTGGAAGGTCTGAAGGGACATATTATGCTTTCTTTCTTTTAACATGAATGGGTGTGCTGGCGGCTTTTATCCTGGCGGGTGTGCTGGCGATATTTGCCCCCGCTGCTGTATGAATAACCCGTCTCTCTCTTAATACGATTGCGATGCTAAGCTTGACTAAATTAGGTCACTGAGAATGTCATTGTAGGTGGGATATGACTAAGTTCATATTTATTTTTTGTAAACACAATTTCGTTTGAAGTTCATAGTTTTAATTTTATCCAGTTGAAATGAGTGAGTAGGAATTGGATTTTTGAAACGATCAATGTGATGTTAGGGTCTTCCCTCTAATTTTTTAAAAAAGTAGATATATTTTGCATAAAAAATTAAATATATTCGTATTGACTGGACATTTCAATATGCGTTCTTGTCGATTTAAAATTTTACAGCAAAATAAGGCCTTTGGGTTAAAAGAATTGCTAGCTGTAGGGTTGGCAATATGCCAGCTGAAGCGCATGATGGTGATGATTGGGTTTACCAAAAGTTGCCCTGTTTGGATTCGGGTTTTTTACTGTCACTCGCGCAGGGCTAACACTTCAATTTCTGTGAGTTAACATGTCAATCCACTTTTTTCTCTAAAAAACTATAATTGGTTTATAAAAAATAGGTTAACAATTTATAAATATAATGTAAATCTAATTAATATTGAATGTTTGGTGATCATTTGATTAATTTATATTTAGTTTAAATTTAATCTTATAAAATGGATTATATATTTTTAAATTATATTATCTAAAATTTGAATTAGATATTTTATATTCAAGTTTTATATTTTTATAAATTAAATTAAAGAATATTTAATTTTAGGTATTAAAAAATATTTCAAATTAAAGTATTATGATTAAGAAAAATATAAAAAAGTTAAAAAAATGTCCATATGGAATTAGATATTTAAGCTTATCTTAAGGCAGGCAACTGATAGATTGGCTCGCATTACCAATACTAGTTTGTTTTTACTATAACATAACTCTTCTACGTAGTGGTTTTCATCAAACTTGGTAACCATCAGTATACTGGGTTGGTCTCCAGTGGGTTGAGGTCAGGCCCGATGCTTTGTATTTATGTAAATAATGTTCATGAAGAAAAGCGAGGGTAAACAAGATTTCAAGCTTCAGCTTGACATCCTTTTTAAAACTGATTCAGATGACAAAAGTAGGCTAACATGTGGGTAAAACATTTAGGACTCGCATCTCCTTAGTTACTTAAATAAAAACATCCATGGGTTTTAACCTTAACATTCTGAACGATCAAAGGTCCATTTAGATAGCCCGTTGGGAAAATGGACACAGATTCTGAGGTAGTTTATGTGAGAGGAATTTTGTCTCGGTAAGCGCATCGGTTGGTGAAAATGGTTTACCAAACTGAGTCCAAATGATTCACATTAAGGAGAGATAAAAGATGGAATGATCTGACGGCAAGGAATGGGCCTATCACCACAGGGTCTTAATCTATGGTTTTTGTTAATTACATCCAAATCATTGTCTTGAGATTATGATCTCAGATACAGTGTTGAACCCACTCTTTTCAGTGGCGTTGTTGGTGCTCATCAGCTTTCTCAGCATGCCCAAGAATTGCACTTCATTAGGCTCCCACGTACCCTCATAATTAATTATTCTCGTAACTTAACCCACAAACAAACTCATGGATGATTCTGCGTTATCTGTCTGAGCTCTTTTTTATTTTCTGCAACTCAAAGTAACCCAAAGCATTTTAAACATCACAGTAATTGCCGTCGGACCAAAAGTGACCCTTCATCAAGTACACTTTTCAGAATTTGAATCGTTAACTACCCCAATCAATAGTTTTGTTGTTAACGGTTCCTTTGATTTTTGTTCTGTACGTTTTGTAACAGAAAAGAATGGTACTTGGTGCAAAGCAGCGCCCTGCAAGAGGCTTTTATTGCTGTCAACAGCGTCTTATGAATCTATTGTTCATCTTATCAGTTGAACCAATTTTTATTCATAATCAAATCAAGGCATTAAAAACTGAACAGATGAGTGGATCGGTCGAGACACTACTATAAATATCAATATACCCATATCTCTTCGGCCATAAAAATCAAATCTTAACTGAAACAAGATAAAAAGAAATGAACAGACCGTTGAGGATTTTTTAAAGTCCTTATAGGGGCATGAGAGAGAGAGAGAGAGAAGGAGCTGGCACACTTGAAATATCAAACAGCTTTAATTCCTATTGCGGTTGTGTGATTTTATGAAATAAGGAATGTATCAGGTATCTTTGGGGTGAAGAAAAACAGCAGAAAGTACAACACAGAAAACACATTATTCGTTTTATTGATCCACCAATCTGGAAACCAACATAAAAGTCCGATACCAAGAAAGACAAGGATACGGAGTATTACTATTATTATTTGAGAAGAGAATGGAAAGAGATTTAAAAGCCATAAAACAGAGATCATGTCGATCATTTGATTCGATGGCACAGAGTGATTCCATCACCAATAGGAAGCATGCAGATTTCAATCGTGGAGTCTGCACTAAGAGCCTTGTTGAGCTCCAACACAAAGCTTCTATACGACATGACGTACTCATCAAACCCATCAGGTGATGCCACGACAGAGCCGTTCCATAGGGTGTTGTCGTAGCCGATCACACCCCCAACCTTCACCAGCTCAATCAGCCTCTTGTGATAATTAAGGTAATTGTCCTTGTCAACATCCACAAATATGAAATCGAAGCTTTCATGATTCTTCTCCTGCATATATAAATGCATTCCCAAATTTAATTCCTTTCAAATCTTTTTTGTTACGATTCGTTGTTTTTGAGGAAAATTTAGTGGCAAAAGCTTACATGTTGAAGCAGTTGATCAAGAAGAGGAAGTGCAGGGCCTTCTCGAAAGTCAATCTTGTGACCAACACCAGCTTTCTCTAATATTGGTCGCCCCACTTCGTACATTTCCCTGCTCATGTCCATGGCCAGTATCTGCGTGCATACAACAAATAAGCAAACTTATTTATGCCCACAAATAATTTGTCTTAAAACAGTTAAAACTTATGGGATATTTAAAGTTTATTTAAAATGTCTCAGCTTCTTTTAAAATTGGGAAAATTGAGGGGAAACCCCATTTGAAATTTTATTGGTCACTATAGCAATAAATTACGTTTGGTATACCATGAAAATGAATATGGAATCCATGTTATTTTTTTATAAATGCTGATTTTTTTTTTGAAATGTAGCAAAAAAAACTATTTTATATAAGGGATAATATTTTGGTCAAAAAAATTAGGCTTCAGGGAACCCAAATGTATTCCATGGGCTTGATTATGGAATTGAATTCTGTGGGTTTTGGTGGAATCGAATTCCACATGAAATTGTAATTTCATCATACCAAACATGACAACATCATGGAATTGAATTACAATTACAATTCCATCCTCCCATTTTCACCCTGCCAAACGGGCCAAAAAGGAATTTGTAGGGAGAAATGGGCTTATAGATTTTGAGAAAAATTTATGAAATCGAAAAAGAATTTGCGGATTTCGAGATGATGCTTATAAATTTTGAGATAATTTTTACAGATCGCAAGATGATTTTTTTTTTATTTACGTATACTCGGAACAAATAATTCGCAAACAAACACAATCACGTATTCTTCCCAAAGCAGCAATAAATGACCGCCAGAAAAAACAACAAATAAACCTATTTATAGCTCGCAAATGGCCCCATCTTGTATTTATTCATCATTTATTGCTGCTTTTCCTTTTATCGTACAGCTTCTTTGGTCAAAAGAAAAAATGCGATGCTCCAAATATGGTAATTTCCTCTTCTTGTTCCCTCTGTCTCTTTTTGTATGTTTTTTTTCAGCCTGACAATAAAAGACCGCAAATAAAAAAAACGACAATGAGACTAATTACAGAAACAATTGTAAATTGTGAAAATCTAAAGAGCATTGAACTAACATAGTTTTGACAATTACAACCTGTCTGTAACTTACTTTATAATTTTTTTGGCCCGCACCAACTTTCTATTTTTTTTGTTTCTTTAGGGTATCCACCACCGGTAGCAATGATCAATCTGTATCGAAGTTACTGAGTACACATAGGATGGGTAGACTCCTCCCAACATGGTAGGAACCCCTACAGATTGACTAAGGGATACAAGCTGCTACTACATATGCCCACCAATGTCGGTCCTTCCAGTTTTTTAACCGAGTTTTACTTGATTTTATAGTTTTGTTATGCTGCCAAACACTAATAACATTTTCATCGATCTTCTTAAATGGTTTTTGAATAATTCTATATGCATTTTTAATATTATGATAATTGCTGGAATAATTTAAAAAATATTTTTAAGCGACTTAATATTTTTTAAAAACAATCACAATTGAAAAAAAAACTCTCACATTTTTTATTTCCAAATTCTGTCAAATATTTTCTGGTTGAATATCTGAGATTTTTTTAATACGAAAAAAATATCAGAGATATTTTTATTTTTATTTTTTGGGTGAAAATATCAGAGATATTTTTTTTGTTACCCGATCGGTTCACCGGAGCTTCGCTCCAACTACGTCCAGACCCGACCCGCGTCGCGCACCTGGTAATGGTGGGAGAGTCTCCAAACGGTGGCTGCTGCATACACCAAGACTCGAACTCGATCCAACCAGCCGTTGGTATCAGAGATATTTTTAGTATAATAAATAGCAGCATCGTTGTTCTTTGTTGGGTTGGGCTTAATTGGGCCAATATTTATCACAACAAGCCCATGTCTGTGTTGATGGATCGGGACCTCAGATCTTAGAAGCCCTAATCTAAGACTATAAAGTCCTCTCCATCACTACCACTTGATTCAATCAGCCGTTGGTATCAGAGATATTTTTAGTATAATAAATAGCAGCATCGTTGTTCTTTTTTGGGTTGGGCTTAATTGGGCCAATATTTATTACAACAAGCCCATGTCTGTGTTGATGGATCGGGACCTCAGATCTTAGAAGCCCTAATCTAAAACTAAAAAGTCCTCTCCCTCACTAGGGGTGGAAATAGACCAGGCCCCTATCAAGTAGCCTACGCCCTGGCCTGTTTAGGGCCTAGTTTGACCTGACCTATTTATTAAAAAGGTCAGGTTAAGGCCTATTTAAAGGTCTAATTGTATAAATAGGTCAGGCCTATTTTTTTTAAAGCCTGGCATGTTAGCCTTTAAGCTGGCCTGTTTATATATAAAATAAATATAATTATTCTTATATGATGCAAATAACACTTTTTGTATTTTTTAAATCCACATTTTTATATTAAATACTTACATTCAATAAATATAGTAGGCTTAAAGCCTACCTTGAGACCTTTTAAAGGTGTACATAGTAGGCTTAATGCTTACTTTAAGGCCTTTTTAGAGGTCTACATTATATGTAGGCCTCTAAAAAGGCTTCAGCCCTTACCAGGCCTTTCAAAGGCTCAGGCTTGAGCCTAAAAAAAGCCTACATTCAGGCTCAGGCCCAGGCTCAGACTCTACGTTTTCATTACAGACTCAGGCCTATTTGATCAAAGCCTAGTCTGGCCTAGCCTATTTCCATCCCTAGTCGCTATTAACAATAATATTGTTACACATTATACTCATTAATTTTCCGGTTTTTTAGTTTATCTCCCAAATTTAATACCATCATTACAGAGAGGTTGTTTAGAAAAAAGAATATATTTTATAGAATAATTATAAATAACTCATTTAATCAATTTTATTAAGTGAAGGTGCATTCACACATCTAATATCCTAAAATATTTTACGGTATATATCCAACTTAGTATTTTGTCATGCAATTTTCTATCTATCAATTAGAAAAACAATTTAAGATACTAAATGCATAACGAATTATTTAAAGTGCTCATTAAAAATTTTTGGATGGTTAATACATCTAAAAAAATCAAGGTTATTAAAACTAGATCGGAAATCGCGAACTGACCGCTGGTCTGGTCCGATTTAGTATCTAACCTCGGGTTGGGGTCAAACCGAGGGTAACCCGGGGTCAGCCCGGTCAACCCATCTGGTTGGGTGGGTTGACTCGGTCAGCTTTTCCTTTTTTTCTTTTTCAAAATATTTTTTATTTTTTACAAAATTTTATTAGAAGGAAGGTAAATTTGTTGGATTAAAATGTGATATGAACAATATAATTTAAGAAATATAAACCACAACTTGAAAGGTTATGATTTTCTTTATTAGTGGAAGGCATATATACGTCTGATAAAAAACATGAGGTACTAAGATGAATAAAGACAACACAATCAATTATATTGTAAGTCAAAGGATAAAATCTATATACACCGTAGAAGAATATAAGTTGATATTTTCCCACCTAAGCCTCTTCTATACTTTCATTTTGTTGCATGTTGATTGCTTTTATCCATTTGTAGAATTCATGGAGAACATTTTGGTGTTTGAAGGGGAAAAAACAAAATGTGAGAAGAAAAAACTAAATGCCTGCATACCATATATGTTTTGATATTTTGTTAGGATGAATATTTTGAAACTGTAAATAATGTTGGATAATAGATAATTTTACAAGTATATTATTAATTTGGTAATTGTTATTTTGTTAATAATGCCACTTATTTTTTGAAAATTTCAATTTTAAATAGTTTGATTATATCAATGTGTGATAATATTTATTTTTTTAATTTTTTTATTCCTCACCGATCTGACCTCCGATTTAACTCCGGTCTAACCTACTGACCCTTAACCCACTATGTTTTAATAACCTTGAAAAAAATACTTTAAGTGTTAGATACGGCATACCCTCATATTAATCTTCTTGAATTAGTTAAACCAAGTCTTAATTGAGATTCGAGGAGGAAGAATCTAATTACATAACACGTAATATATCTTTTTTTTGTTTTGCCGAGACATAACACGTAGTATATCAAACAGGCACTACCGATATTGGCTCCGTTTGGATAGTCCGTTGAGAAAACGGATACAGATTCCGAGATAGTTTATGTGAGAGGAAAAGTGTCTCGGTAAGCGCACCCGTTGTGCAAACGGGCTTACCAAACGGAGCTATTATCAAAAACCAAGAAAGAGGCAAAAAGCAGATTTTTCATTGTCTCACCCTAAGCCCTATATACAATTAACTCATTTGAAAAAGTGTGGGAGAAGTATTTTTACAGTTTACAAAATAAATATATGAAGAGAATTATCTTGATTTACGGAAAAATACTGAAAGCAAGTTTAAACTCTCTCCCAAACAAACACAATGACTTATCTACCGTCAAAAATAAAAAAAAAATCCAAACTCGACTCGCACAAGATTCTCCAAAGCCAACTTTCTTGGGATTCAACACGACAGAGATGAATAATAAAAACAGACCAACCACGTTCACAGACCCATCACTCATCATAAAGCACGTCATTACTTCACCAAGCTCGCTGAACAAATATATATATTATAGGCATATACAAATGATATTTTAGCCTGAAATATCAGTGCCGTTACTTACAGTAGAACGGTACCCACTAATAGAACCATTTTGGTCAATTTTTGTTGGTAGAGAAATAGTGAGTAATAATGGAACCTCTTTTAACCACGTTGGGCCGCTTAAGGGGCCTAAGCCAGGCTCGAACCTCTTGTTGGATTTCTGGTGGTAACTCATCAACCACAGAGGGGTCAATCTCCTCCATTCTATAACTCCATGATGCTCTTCCTTCTACCGCCACCTGACTTGAACTACATTCACCGTTGTTGGTTCCAGGTGCTTCACGATGGATCTCTTTTAGTGACTCAACTTGATTATCACATGTTAAATCACTATTATAATTAGCCTCAGATCCTGCATATTCATATCGCTTAAAGAATAAGGAACAAAGCGGAGAGCATATAATTGGATTATCACTATTCATGCGTTCTTAAGAGATATCAAAGATTACCACATGTTGAATAATTATTATAATTAGACTCAGATCCTGCATATTCATATCGCTTAAAGAACAAGGAACACAGCGGAGAGTATGCGTTCTGAGGAGATATCAAAGATTAATAATGCAGAATCAAGAAAGATTTTTCCTACACATGTATAATGATTCTTCATTAAGCTTCACTATTTATTTGTACTATACTATTTTCGGTTTTTAATATAAGAACTAGATAAATAATTTGTGAATATGAAAGAAATTAGTTAATTTAGTTGTTCATAACAAACATATATTGATTTTCCTAAAATATTCTTTTTAATCACATTTATTGTAATTACCCGTTGATGGAAATTCCATAACCATATGCGATTAATATAAATACTTTAGGGAGAAAATTACAAATTTGGGAGGCAAATCAGAGTGAGATATTATATTTAAACTAAAGTGAGCCCCTTACCTAGTTCCTATATTTAGGACTAGAGGTAGTAATCATGATTATTTCTCTCACATCTTACCAGATGCCCCTTATGTCACTTGATACATCTATATGTCTGTGTAATGATAGAAGGAAATGGATCAGAAAATTACCGATTGATGTTTTCCCACCTTGGGCATTAGTCGCATGCTGCTTCTCCGAAGAAGTACAATGATCACGATAATTCTCGAAAAGTTTTAAAATTGAACAATTACCCTGTAGCCATATATACAGAAGTTAGTAAATTACATTGACATTATATTCATGGTTCAAGCTCCATATTAACCAAAGCTGCCAAATTTGATATTCTTCCCCACGGTAGGATACAATTGAACTGGAACGTGAAATCACCTTTGTTTCTATTCCTAGCCCTTTAAAGCAATGGTAATAGAGCACAGTAGGACCTTTGTAATAATGCCAAGTTTAAAGTAAAAGAAGCAATTTTTACTTGACCGACTGATAGAGTCTTCTCAGACATGATAAAGATCTAGTTTCTTTGTAATGCACTCGGACATCAAAAATAATCTCACAGAGCAAGCTAGAACCTTTTCTTTAGCTGTATTTTTCTTCGAAACGGCTTTGGATGTAGGCATAGCATGAATGCGCCTAGGTTCTTCCGCAGGAAAACTACGTTGCGGCTCTCTCTCTGCTGCTCCATTTTCATTTCCGGAATGAAAAGCTGTCGCTGGTCACAATGTCAGATGGGAAGGGGAGAGGGAGAGGACGATACATGAAAACATGGTAATTAAAGTTAGTAATCCCTCATATTTAATATAAGATATAATTTAATGAAGGTATTCAACTGCAAAGTAGATCTTATGTTAAAGACCAGGGGCGTTACAAAATATTGTACCTTGCAGTGACAACCCATCTTCCTGCCTGGATAAGTCGCAAGATGAGTCCTGCAACCATATTTTAATTTTAAAAATATGATTTCACATGTTTTCTGCTAAAACTGAATTTGCATGTAGATGATAAAAGCAGTTGATTTGAAGTGTATCGTAGGCGAAGAGGGTTAATCACATCATCAAAGCACTCACAGGTCATATAATTAAAAGGATCTAGCATATATCCATAAACAAGGACTATGGCATCAATTATCATTTATAACAATAAATACCAGTTAGTCTCTGTCAAAAAGGAGGGGCCACTGTAGTTGGAAGGTTTAGAACATCGAAGCCCATGTAAAATAAGGGGCTACAGTGCAAATGTACCTCCTAACCAGATATAAAACCCATTTTACCAGTTACACACACAATCCTATATTTCTATAAACATCATCTTGGCATTCTCTTTGAGAATCGATCCCTGGAAATACCCATGTGACAGGCTTACCAAAATCTGGAACAAAGTTGCTAGAGTCTTCAAGAGACAATTGATTGACAACTTATTACTAACAGCGGCAAAGACTAGTAAACCTAATGTATAACATCTTTTAATAAACTAAACTCTATACAGATTAGAAATCCTAAAAATTAGGTGATAAAATTGAAAGGGGGTAATTAAATAAGCACACAAGACGTTCAGTACGATGAAGCCTGACGAATCCTGCAAAATTCAAGGAAGATAAACTCTACTAAAAGAAAGGAATGGCTGTGTAAATTAAAGAGATATAAACGAAAATATAAGGGACAGAAGACCTTTAAAATGAAACCAAAGGATCCACAGCCAACCAAAAATCTTAAAATAACTGAGTGCTTTTGCAGAATAATTACCATTTTTATAACTTAAACTAGAATGGTAAGAGAAGCAATATAAAATATGTAAATAGAAATTATTAGAGAACCCAACAGAAGTACGCAAATTAAAAGAACTGGATATTCTCAGATGAAGGGGCTTAATGTAGTTGGCTACTTCGCCATGGATCAGTGCACAACAAAGTAAATTAACCAGCTAACCTAAATAATGTTATTAAACCACGTGAAAGAATGAACAAGTTAAGGCTAAAAGCAACACGTTATACAACAATTTGGTTACATACAACAGAAATGTACCATAAAGCACTATTTTTTGTTTGTTTCTGGTAACAGATTCCTCAGAGATCGATTCTGACATGAAAGTATTGTTTATGTTTGTTCTCGATAAAATTGAGTTCAGAGCCTTCATCTACTAAAAGCAATGTATCTGGCAAGCTATTATATGAATGAAACCAAATTGGTGGATTATTTCATTTTCCTAAATTATAGAAACAGCAATCAAACTAATGGATTATTCAATGAAGTCCACACAAGAGCTTTGATCAACCTGTTGACCAATACTAGCCTTTAGATACTTCATTCTTGTGTCTTCTTCAGAATATCCAAGCTGTGACTCGTATGAATTCAATCCCGAACAACTTTCACTTCCTGCTTAAGCATATTACCACCATCAGATTATAATGGAACGAAGTAAAAATTAATAAGTAAAGCAGCTTGATGACATGGGATAACCTGAAGGTGAAGATGGTGCAGCTTCATGGATTACATTTTCTGGTGGCTGTTTCATAGACGAGAAAGGTGGCAATTGCCCACCAAAGTATTTAACAATTGAATGTGTTCCCTAGCACCAATGCAGTTCAAAAGACATCATTTTTACATATAATTATTCAAAAAAATTGTTTTGCTCCAACCAACAGACTAAAAATGTTGAGCAATTACACTAACGTATGGAATATGGCTAAACTACACTTGATATATATATCACTATTGCTTTAAAAATTATACAAGATTCCATTGACATTTGAGATAAACTTTACCTTTTGTCAAATGAGTAACTTGCTGATAATCTTACATTAGGATAATCAAGAAATTGTACTTTTTGAAGCAATGCATATTGTGCAGAAAATTTAAGGTGCTATAAAAAAAAACAGAGATGAGGTTTTTGCAATACATATCAAACATAAGGGAGCCAACCATAATGTTCAAAACAAAAAGAATATTAGGTGCAATTCAGCCCAACTTGGCAACTTGAGGGGAGATTTAGTGTAACACTCAATATTTTCAAGGTAAAAAGGTGGACAAACATTAGCAGTTGACGACCTCACATTATCACAGGCAAGTAGCCTAGTTCAATTCAAATGCTTCAAATAATATGTCGACAAATGCAAACATCTAAATGAAGTGATGAACAAATCTACAATCCAAGTCATATCAATAACTGAGGGAACCAACAAATAGCATTTTCTAAGAAGAATTGCAGAGTTTTTTAACTTTAAAATCTAGCATCACTGTTTCAAGGTGAGCCTATGTCAGGCCACAAGTTGAACGAAAGAATTACAGCCTAAAGTTTACAATCAATTCAAACTTACAGATGGTATGGTGACCATTTTGCTCGCCCCAACAGAAAGTGATGTTATTCCCCAACTTCTGTTTTGGCTTCCCTGAGATTTATTATTGCAAAAGCCAATATATTCACGCAATCCAGCTTGAAATAGACTTATAGCATCTTCTTGAATCTTTGCAGTTCCATATCTTAGAGGACAAGATTTAGAAGGGAAGTTTTTATGTGAATCTGAGTCGCCCTGCTGTCATAGAAAAACCTCAATAGATAAGATAACATGGAATCAAATAACTAACAAGATTCATAATCAATATATCAATATATAACATAAAGTAAGCTGCATTATTTACAAGTCATGAACACTGTTAGTCATTTTTTTTTGGCTCTGAACATCTACAAGGTCCACATCTAGTTCATGATAAAAGACTAACGAAAAAGTAAAAAATGGTATGTTTATCTAAATACAGAAAAGCATGCACAGAACAGCTATGGAAAAGCCACCTTATATGCTCTAGCATGCACAGTCAGTGTACGGCCAATACGCTTATTTTGATCCAAGTCAGATTGAAGACGTTCACTCAGCTCTTCACACAGTTGATTAAGCCAGTGCTGAACCTGAAGACACAAACAAATGACTGTACAACGCAATGTAATGAAATGGACTTTATTGCATGTGAAACAGGGAATCAAGTTCCAAGTCATCTAACTAGTAAAAATCCAATAACCTACTTCTCAAAAGAAGCCTGCCAGTACCTAAACTCCTTAAGAAAATTGAAGAAAGTCAAAGACATTTTAATTAGTTTGGCGATGAGAGAATCTAATCCAATAAACAACAGATAAAATAATGGGAAACGGAACCACGCAAAGACTTAAAAAAATGGATTTGAACCTTGGTATGAATTGCAGTGCCATCAAGTCTAAACTAAAATATGTTTTGCCATGGGCATATCTTCTTTAACATCCACTCTTCTGTCATGTTATTAAAAAAAAGGCATTCCTTATAATTATATATTTCCCTTCCAAAATAAGTAATCTGATTTCATTACATGAGGTTCATGAGGAAATATTTAGGCCATTTACTGTTCCTGTCACAGGGCATTAGGCAAACATCAGAAAAGGATCGATTTACTGCTTAACTACACAGAAGTGTATCTTCCATAGTAGTCAGTGATATGAACCTCAGCCTATTTTCACACTGAAAAAAGCACCCCAGCCTGCACACACATATTGGAGACTCTTTAAGAAGCAACAACAATTTGATAGTCGAAACTTGAAATAATTGGAGAATAGTGACAAGGGGGGAATGTGACAGAACCCAACGGTTATACAAGAATTGATAGAATCAAGAAGAGGATACACGAAGAAAGAGGCTCTTAAGATTCAATAAACCTTTGAAAGCAACAGTTGCCATATTTGCAAATCTGAAAGTGGATCGTCTCAGAACATCTCCATAGTAAAAAGTGTGATTAAGTGATCAGAAATAAAACTTTCATAATGTATATTGTTGAAAGGACCTCAAAAGCCAAAAGGCAAGTACAAACTTTGGGCACACCATCAAATTCCAAGACTAGATTAGTTATATGCATGATAAAAATGAAGCACATGGCGAAGGTCCTATGGCCCAAGTTTCAAGGTATTCCCAACAAGCAGAAGTAAAAATGAAGAAATAATAACAGTCACTAGACATATAAAACATACACAGAACCATCGTAGAACGTGGATATTGAAGAATATCGAACTATGACATATGTATTAGGCTGCAGTTTAGGATAGAATTTTTAATCATTGCACATTGAGATGGTTAGAGCATATGTAACCATAATATTTAATCCAGCAACAGCTTTCCAAAGTTAGGGATTTAGCGCATCAAATGACACATTATATTAATAGAAGTTATTGCTACACAACAGCAATTTAAATGCCATGCTGCAGAAAGCTGTATACCATAAATCAAGTAGTAAGTAATTTGACAATGGTGAAGGAGATAATTACTGAAGAAATTGTCTTCAGAGCCTGAGGCCCAGGAAATGTTTTGCCAGAACCATGGCTCTTGGGTAGTAGACGGCCTTCTACTTCTTCCCCGCTGATTCCTCTTGCAATATTCCACAGCCAAGTACTGCAATGCTGTAACAGCTAGAATCAGGAATGGCAGGTTACAGATTGCTAGACAGACACACAAATGGACAACCAATAGCATAGAACAAGGTAAACCTAGGAGTTCTATGATCTGCCCAAAAAATGAAAAGCACACAATGCCCTACATAATTTGGTTCAAAATAATCATGCCTTCTACATCGGAGTGATACATGCCATGTAATTAACTAAGGAGACAAAAATTGCTAATTTGAAAAGATAGGATTGCATCAACAAAATCAACAACACATAGCCAATAACATTCAAGTATTCTATAAGTGCAAGAAATATAGAACATCAAAAACCATGTCAAAGGGTAAAAGCTCACCCAGTATTGATTCCATAACGTTGCTGTAGCCTCTCCTCTGAAAACTTAAGCAACTCACCAACAGTATCGACACCAAGATCACTTTGCAAAGAACTCCCCAGCTTGCCCCCAAGCTGTTTCCTGACAACCAAATTTTCTTCAACACATACATAATAGCCCAAAAGAGATTACCAGTCTCTGTCAACAAAGCTGTCTCAGCTTTGTAGATATTATGAAAAACATTAAAAAAATGTAAGTCAATAGGGTATCACATAAAAGTTAACCCACATTGACTTAGTAGTTTAATACAAGAAATTGTAAAGTATAGTTAATTGAATACATTTTCTTTATTGGAAAGGACTCGAGCAATCCTTTGACGGATGAACGTGGCACAATAGTTTGTTGTGCAGGTTTGTTCATAGCACTAGCAAGTTTAGCAAGCATCTGTGAACAAAATATGACGCGAGTAAATGGCAATATAAAGATCATGGAAACAACTTTATGTAGAAAGGTTTCTAGCTAAAGAAAAAAGAAAAGACATCAAACCATATTCGGCTTGCTTCTCACCTTGTTATGAGCAATACCAGCAGAACATGTGAATTCAGTTTCTTTCAACACTTGTATCCTGAGTTCAGCAACAATGAAGGCCCCACAAGCTAATAGTTTATTATGGTAATCAGAATCACTCCTGCAAAGCCACTTCCTAACTTCTTGTTTGGCATCATTTCCATCCTGAATGCAAAATCATTTTCAGTGAAGTTCATATTTTCATGCCTCTCATACCTAGCTGGTTATAAATTTTATTTAGAAAGAAAAATAATTTATGATCAGATACTAAAGTTCGTAACAATGTTATCATTAAACTATATGTGACCCCATAAGTTGAATGGAATCTAAGACGAGTCATGCTATTCATGACTTATGAATAGTATGACATCAGATGGATTTTATATGTTAATTGGTTGATTTCATAAGACCAGCATCAATTTAGAATTAACACAAGAAACGGAAAGAAATAAACAAACAAACTTATTAAGAATGCAGAAAATACAAGAAATACTTCCTTAAAATTGAGAAAGAGAATAGAAGGTGCAATATCTTTAATAAGCATAGTTTTCGACCTCAACATGGAGCCCCAAAACATGTGACTTGAGAACTTCCTCATGAATATCATCCAGGTTTTCTGGAGGAGCTTCCTTCAGCATTGCTTCAGCAGCTTCAGTAAGATCTATATATACTTCATCAATTGAAGCCCTCTCACAACGACCCTTCCTTGCAAGGATTGATACAACCTGGTAAACAAGAAATTCAATTATGTCAAAATGATCATGTTGAAAACATATTTTAAGGTAGTTAAAGTTCTGTTCTTAAATCACCTCTGAACCTGCATTACGGTATGTGTTGAGATCAGCTTTACCACGTGCTACTGGAACTTGAACCAATTGAATTTGGGGGCACACCTCCTGTGCTTCATCACCTCTCATTGAACTGAAGAAATTTAGAAAATGGTTAGGTTCTAACAGTCAAAGATTTATAGCACTCTCTTTATGCAAAGTCCTTACCGCTTCACACCATATTTACGGGCCTCATAGCTCACAGCAATTAAGGCCCCACCTTTATATGAGTTGTACTGTATGACAGCAGTAGGCAAGCCCCTTAAATTTGGCTGCTTTCGCTGTTCAACTAGAAGAAAATATAATAGAATTAGCTTAGACAAATTGATACACACATAAATAGAATGTTGAGTAGGGGGCAAGCATTGCTGAATAGAAAACAGATAATACTCTGCAATAATAGAGATAAATACTTAAGAAGACAATGTACATGAATTACTAAGTATTCCCAAAGAACATACATGTCAGCCCCAATAAAAGTCAAGATATATTAGACATAACAAGAAATAAAAGCTCCTTAATTTGAATTTCTAGGGCATCACCAGAAAAAATAAATAAAAATAGTCAGGTAATACCCCATAATTTTACTGATATCACTAACCATCTGCTGGTGTGGATTAAAAGAAGTGTTACTGAGTTCACTAACCGAAGTTCCTTTATCATCTATATTATGTATTAAAAATAGTCAGGTAATACCCCATAATTTTACTTAACACGACAAACATTGTCTTCAGCCATATTACCTTAAGTACAGAATTACAATTCATATGCAAATGGAAATGGCAGTGGAAACATATCATTTCAGTCCCATCTGTATGTTATCTTAATGTAAATGGCAACCTTAAGTACAGTAATATTAGTAGCAAACCACCAAATGATGCCGCATAACATTTGAGGATTAGAGTGAAACTAGGAAACGAGTAAAATAAAGTTTGATACTAAAAGGACAACTGGGTAATAATTTCTTGGAAGTCACAATTATGGAAGACTGGGTTTGAAAATTTACGTCAGGGCATGGCAATAGGAAACGGTAAATAACGATGTGTGGTTTTGATACAATTCGAATCCGCAACTATTTTGAAGGCATTGGCGAACCCTAATTAACTTCTTGAAAGAGGAAAAAAAATACAAGAAGAAGAACAACAACAACAAGTAACTGATGAAAGTTTGAAGAATTGCTTACCTTGAACGTAAAAGCAATCCATATCTACGTGAGCAATAATTCTGGCATCAGATGTCTCTCGCGTAGCCACTGGCATCGTTTTCCCACCAATTGCTCTATTCCCTCCCTGCTACATTTTTTATTTTTTTATCTTTTTAAACTGAAGTGACAATGGAACATTCTCCATAGGAAAAAATAGGGTGCTTTTTTGGTTTACACGTTAAAACCATGTCCGATAAAATTTCTCTCACATAATTATCTTGACTCATGTAAAATCACTTTTTTAATAGATTTTCAAACATGCACAGAGAACTTTTCCAATAATAATATACTCTTTTTGTTATAAAATGGAAAAGTAAGACTACAAAGTGCATGTTTGGCAACATTTCTGGATTCCGCATAAGCATGTTCAACAGTGTTTTTTCATAAATCAAGATAATGTTCTTCATATATTTATCTCGATGACACTAAAAAGGATGGCACCACAAGAAATTGGTGAATAGGGTAAATGAGTATTTCTCATTTACTAGTGATTTTATGCACTGATGCTTGGGATATGCCTCTATTTATAAATCATAAACTTCAAATATATGGTTGCAAAGAAATAAAGATAAACATAATGCCATTAACCATAAGAAACTCTTATAAACCACTGATTCGAGGTTATAAGATTTATAGGCATGTTTGAAAAAGCGGTGGAAAAATATTTTTACGTAAATCGAGGTAAATATATGAAGGAGATTATCTCGTTCTACAGAAAAATACTGTTTAATGGGCTTTTCACTTTTCCAAACGGAATGCCAAACAAACCCTATGAAATAATGAATAAGAAACACTAAGGGCTTGTTTGGTTTGAAGGAATCTTAAATAGATAATAATATGATATTAAAGGTCATTGATACCCCTAATTCACATTCATATATTTACACTAAAATCATAAAATATAAACTATTAATATATTTTAAATATTTTTAAGATGATTCAAAATTTTAAAAGATAAATCAAATCTTTGTAATAATAAACTAAATACAAAATACTCATTTTTAAATAATAAAATTATATAGAAATAAAAATAAAATGATTTAATTGTGTTCTCCTACGTGGGTCTCTTGAAAATTAAATGCACAAGACTACAATAGTTTGGTGATAGATGGTTTCATGTTCAATAATGACAAGGAAAGAACCCTTCATGCTGAACTTTGGGGTATTCTCTGGGGCTTTAAAAGAGCAATGGAAATGCATTAGTGAAAAGTGATGGATGAAATGAATTGCTGGAAATCAACAAAGACGAGTACTACTACATGAAGCGAGGATCACCAAAAGGTGAGCTTTTCAAAGAGATTAAGAGAAGACTTGATTCAGATTGGAATGCAAGAACCGAGTGGTGTTACAGAAAGATTAACATGGCCGTTTGGAACGCGGTAGAAAATTAATTTTACTTAAGTCGAGGTAAATATGTGGAGGGGATTATTTCGTTTTACAGAAAAACATTGTTGAACGTGCGTTTGACTTTTACAAACGTTATTGCAAACAACCCATTAACATGGTAGCAAACTCTACAGTGAAACACGCTATGAGCACTACGTAGGGATAGGAATACGGGTTGGACCCACTGGCCCAACGCACTAGCCCGCCTAACCCGCTTTTTTATTTTTTTAAAAAATTATTTTGTATTTTTTTCTTTTTTCAATCCCAATATTTTTTACAAAGGAAAAAATAATATTAAATTCTATTTTTAGAAAATTATTGAACACTTATTGATAGGATTTGAAAGATAATCATAAAAATATGCAATCTTGTAGGGAAAAATTGGGTAAAAATTATTTTTATACAAAAAATAAAATGAAAAAGTTGACGGGTTGGCCCGGGCTCGAGCTGGGGATTCCCAGCCCACCAACTAGCTGGTTGTTGGCGGGCTGGCCCGTTCCCATCCCTAGCACTATAGAGTGAACAATTTTTTTAGTTTGTCCCTCAAATCCCTTGCTCAAATTCTCAAGTATAGTATAGCAGTGTAGAACTATCATATGATATTTTAATTTGTCATAAAGAATTTAAAAGTAAGCCTATGTATTAATATCACCAAAAAAAATTGCAAAAACTTGAGCTCAAAAAGAGATGCATAACATTCATAATTTATTCATCAAGCATTACTTTAAAACATTCTATATGCAGTCTATGCATATATAAAGTTCATTTGAATTATAAAATGCTTTAGAATGTTAAAAGCACTTAATAGAAAATAATTCTAAGTGTTGAATGCACTAAAACTTTTTCTACATATAGAATAAAAAGCTATAGCTTGAAACCAGATCTATTACACAACTATCTTAGTTGACAACATATCCTCCCACAACCGGACTCTACATCTAGGATGAGGTTCATGTAAAACCATTATTGTCTGAGTATTTTGATTATTGTCCATGGCCATATATCTGCTCAATGAATGACTTTACCTGAAGCAAATCGGATCTCAAAATCCCAATCTAAGTAGATAAGATTCCTCCCCTCCATATTCTTTGATATAAGCAGATGATGAAGATCGTTATTTGTCATCAGCAAATGAATGGCTTCTAATTAGTCTGTATAACTAGAATCTTCTTCAAACCGTATTGCTTGTACATGTGAATGCCAGTCTAGAGGCCAAAAAGTTGTGCCCACTATTGACGATTTGAACCCAGCTTTCCTTGGCACCCGGTGATCCATTCCCCTTTGGAACTAATCCCTAGAATATTCAATGATTTGGGTAAACCATTCTGGGTGTACCCCAAGGACGAAACCATAGAATAATAACATGAAACACCATGAAATGAAAGTACGTTACTACTAAATTCAGCAGACACACCACATATCTGATAAGAGAAACCTAAGAAACACATACATGTAAATTGTAATAACAAGCGAGCCCGTTTGACTACCACGCTGGGGAGGAAAAGGAGCATTGCAAAGGCCAAAAGCACGTAGCCACAACCGGAAAAATCAGATTTAGCAACAGAATTAACGACGGAAAAATCAGATTTAGCAACAGATAAAAATCGGTCGCTAAATCTGTTGCTAAAACGAGAGTCGCTAAATTTAGCGACCGAATTAACCACGGACTTTTTAGCGACGGAATTAGCAATGGATAATTCCGTCGCTAAATTCGCAACGGACGTTTTTCCTCGCTAATTAGCGACGGATTTTTCCGTCTCTAAATGGATCATATTTCATCACTAAATTTATCAATTTCGTCGCTAAATGGGTTATATTCTGTTACTAAATTTGATTATTTCATCGCTAAATGGATCATATTCCGTCGCTAAATGGGTTATATTTCATCGCTAAATTTGTAAATTCCGTCGCTAAATGGGTTGCATTCTGTCGCTAAATTTGATTATTTCATTGCTAAGGCTGCGTTTGGTACATTGGAACCCAACCCTTAGAATTGGAATTGGGGTTGGAATTGAAAAAAATAGGTTGTTTGTTTTCTTGGAGCCCAATTCCATAGAAGTGTGATTTCTGAAAAAAGGTTGGAAGTGGGTTCCTTGGGCCTATTGATGGAACTCATTTCAGTTCCATGGAAATGATAATTTTTGAACAATATTACCCCATGAATTTTTTGGACACAATTGCCCATTCCAAAATCTTCAAAATAAACGCATTTTTTCTCCTATCAAACTCACAACCAGGCGAGTCGGAGAAGACGATCGTTAGCCAAAGCGAAGCAGGGGGCAAACCGTAGTTCATAGCGGTGGTCGAGCTTCACGGCGGAGGTCGGAAAGTTTAAAGAAAGGGACACAGTCGAGAAAGGTAATTTTTTCATCTTTGGTTCTTTATCCCAACTCCATCTTTTCTGTCTAAAAAACCTCATGGTGCTTGATGAATCTCTTTGGTTCCTTTTTTTTTCAAAATTTTTTGTTCATTGTTCATTTTTTTGCTTGACGATGTTGTTCGAATTTGTTTAGTTACTATTCATATCATCTGTAGCCCTTCATTTCCCGCTTTGTGTCTGTTTTTTGATTCCGTATTTATATATGTATAGGGAGAGACTTCACTTATTCAATAATATATATGGGCAAATGAAGGTTAACTTACAGTAGAGGGTGGTGAATTTCAAAGACCCAAGAGCCCCAATGCCTTTGTCGGACGCCTCGGTATCTCTGTTGTGGAATGCCCATATTGGAGAGAAAAAGCGTACTCTGTTTCAGGAAGGGTTTATGAGAATGTCTGAGGGATAAATTGAGTTGAAAGGTTTATGTTTGTGTTGTGCCAGAGGGTGGAGGAGGAGAGGGTGGGTTTTTGCTCCCAGTTGTAACTTGTGCTTGTTGTAATTTGTAAGTCATGATTATTGAATAAGTGTATCCAATGACGTTTCAACTAGCCCCAATTTGATTTCACATGTCTGTCCAACTATGATTGCTACTTTTGCTTGTTGATATATATATATATATATAATGTAATACTTTATTACTTCTTATTTTTGCCCTCTACCCCTAGATTCTTCTCATGTGAATAGGGAGCAGTAGGAGATAGCGACTAGATCGTAGTCTCATGAAGAGTCTGAACTGCAAAATCTTAATTCTATATGGATTGACACTAACAATTATTACTGCAAAATCTTAATTTGTATATGGACTGCAAAATCTTAATTCTATTTGGACTGCAAAATCTTCTCATGTGAATAGGGAGCAATTGTTACTTCTATATGGACTGACACTAACAACCTTAATTTGTACTAGTGAATTTATTTTTGTTTTATTAATCTGTGGTATAGGTAATGGAATTAGACGGGTCATCCAAAGGAAAGCAACGTCTTTGGACTGCTGAAGAGGATGATATACTTGTTAATGCATTGTTAATTCTTCATGAAGAAGGTTCCCTGGTTGCTGATAATGGTTTTAAGACTGGATCACTTACTCAATTGCAAAAGATCTTGGCTGAAAAGTCCCCTGGATATGGAATTAAGGCTGATCCTCACATTAGGTCCCAATTGAAAACTTTAAAAACAAATTGGCAAGCTATATATGACATGGTTAGTGGGACTAATACATCAGGATTTGATGGGGCCCACATAATAATTGTGTCACAGCTGAAAAGGTTGTATGGGATGAGTATCTAAAGGTAATATTTATTATTTAGCATGATTTTTTTTTCATTCTTAAAAGATGAATATGACAATTGTTCACTTTATTATTTGTAGAGTAACAAAAAAGCTTCGCATATTCGTGGAAAATCTTTTCCCCATTTTAATGCACTATGCACAACATTTGGAAAAGATAGAGCTGATGGGAAAGATTCAATATCATCAAAAGAAGATGATCAAGTTGATGCAAATGAAATCCGCCCACAACCACCTGTTGAAAACAATAATGAAGATGTTGATGTAGGAGAAGAAATAGACCCTTGTATTGCTGCCACAACAGAAGAAGCTAGTGCTGCCACAGTTGGAAGTAAGAAGAGGCGAAGAAACAGCACTGATCGTGATGACCTTCTCATGGAAGGGCTTGAGAAAATGATGAATACCACTTGTCAAGGTATCCAAGAAGCTTCTATGCTTTTGGGATCTCATGTTGACAAACTTGCAAAGGCTTCTAAGTTAGATACAAAGCGAGAATCCCTTTATGATGAGTTATGCAAGTTGGAGGAGCTAACTATAAATGAACGTCATGATGCATTATTTAAAATTGTTAATAATGAGAACATCCTTGTTGTTTTCTCAAGCCTTCCATATGAAGCGAAATTGGAAATGGTTCGTAGGGTGCTCGCATAGGTTGAAGATGTATGAAGACAATCTCAAGAATTTTGGTCATATTTTGATTTAATATTATTGGCCATATATTTTGTATATTTTGTAAGTAAAACTCTGCCATCTTATTTTGCTATATGCTGGGTTATATTATGGCCATATGCAAGACAGGATTTTTTGATACAATGTAAGGTAGGTGGATTTATGCAGTGTAGTTGCTATATACATGATATGTATTATGTTACTTTTCTAATCTTTTATAATTCAACTGTGTATTATGTTACCTTTAAGATATGTAGTTGCTTTGTTCTACCTCCTAATTTTTAATTTTTAAAATTGGTACTTCTAGTTTTCAATCAAAGTAAGGATGACATTTTTCAAGAACTGTCATTAATTTGATCCTTTGGGTTTAAATGTCATTTCCCCAACTTATTATAAGGCAAGTCCAATTAACTTTCACATACTAAGGAATGAGAGTTGAGTCATTAAATTAAATTTATGATTTTCCAAACTTTACCCTCTTTACATGATATGATTTAATTATTTTTTTCAACTTTGAACCTCAATTAACAACAAATGAGGGATACAAACACTTAGTCCACATAAGCAAGATTCCTCAATCAACTTAGTTACCTTATCACCATCTTTCCTCTTCTTTTATACCATCATCAATTACAAATCAAGAAAGCAGCTCTTATATGGAGTACTTTATGCACTGGAGCTCAATTTAAAAGGCAGTGCTGAGGTGTGATATTGCACCACTTGGGCAATTTAATTTACCAAAAACCAGACATTCTGCAAATTAAAGTAGTATAACAGTATATTATCATTGGTAAACATTTAAGTACTAATGAGGTTCCACAGAACTAGAATCCACAAACCTGGGATTCTTATTACAACAACTGCCAACCATGATAAAGCAGCTAGATTTTCATTTTTTTTATTCCTTCCTCATTTATCAAAGCTAAGCAGCAGCATCAAATTTGGTGGACTCTTGCTGTTGTTTCCACTGCTCTAAGGTCACAGCTTTCTTGATAGAGATAGCATTAATATGTTTCATTCCCTCATCCAATGCAGCATTCACCATTCGATGCCTCTCAAGCAGTCTCTTCCCTTCAAATTGTTTTGATATGATCTCAATTGCAAAGCTAGCTCCGCACAGACGTGTTTCTTGATAGAGAGAGCATATATAAAAAATAATTGCAAATTAAAAAGTTAGTTTTACATAATGATGATTCTCTTTTGCCTCAGACGTGTTGGGATAAAAAAAATCTCATCTTTGATATATCAATCAAAATCATATATCAAATGACAAATATGTCCATTTGTTTCCATGAATAGCAATTATCTCAATTATAGAGGTGGGGAAAAGAAAAGTAATCAAAGTCACAAATAGCAATTATGTCCATTTGTTTACATGAATCAAGGTTATACGCATAACAGGGGATAAGAAAGAAGTTGATGGGCCCCAATATTCAAGGGTTAGAGGAATTAGGAAGGGAGGCAGAGAATAGGAAGGATGTGTTGAGTTCTTATACAACAGTTTAAGGGAGACTAAACAGGAGACACATGTCACCCTTATTATGGGTAGCTTTTGGCAAATCAGCTTCAGAGCGATTTAAAAAAGGGAAGAATCAAAGTGCAGGATCATGGATAAATTCATGAATAGTCTTGGTGGAAGATCATTAGCATATCATATCCTTTGCAGTTTAGCACCATTATCTGTTTCTCTACATGTTTCTCTTGTTTCTCAGTAAAGGAAACTTCATTATTTTCCCAGTTTGCTCTACTTGCTAACTCAATCCTATATGTCACCTTATTTCTCAGTAAAGTAGTTTGGGGTCTGCTTAGTTCTAATAGCACTAGTCTTAGGTCCAATCCACATGATTTCTTACCTTATGAGAATGTTGAATTGTTATTCACAACAAAATCTATTGATCAAGTCTGGAAGGATGAGGAAGAGGAGAAACTCTAGAGAACAATGAAATGTTCCTTCCAAGATCCTGAACTCAAACAATCATTTGTACCTTTTCAAATCACAATAGTCTAATTACAAGTTAGATTAAATGCTCCACATGTAAGCAAAATGAAGTACAAATGATCATTTCAAAGGTTACTCGAAGGAGCCATCCCATAATTCAGTCAATTTTGTTGCGCTCCAGAACTGTCCATATAACAAACAGAAGTAGCTAATTTCAACCGCGAAAAGTGATCAATAACCCTCAATAACCTATGTTCATATCATTTTTTCTTCTCACAAATCGCAACAATGTTAAGCGAATTGCAAATGGCAAGAAGTATAAAGGAAAAAAAACTCATATTCAAGCGTACAAAACAACAAAAACGTAAATGAGAAGCGTAGAGGGAACCAATACAAAAAGCGGGATGACAGCAAAGTATGTGTGGGATCTGCCACAGGCCAGAGTGCCCAGCTTGATCTGAACCACATTGACCAATGCCATCATCAAGAAGCCACAACATCAGACGGAAACGGCACCGGAGACAAGCATGCCAAGGCGGAAGGCAGTTTTATTGATGTGGGCGAAGAACTCGACGGGGTAGAGGAAGCCGGGGGAGCGAGAAAGGCGGACGGCCTGCTTAAGAGCGAGGGCGACGAGGCTGGAGAAGAGAAAGGAGCTGAAGGAGTAGACATGGAAGGAAACAAGGTTCTCGGCGATGGAAGGGGAGGCGACGCAATCAGGATCAGGGATAAAAAATTATTTTTTATTTTTCTTTTTTCTTTTTTCTTAATGAGGGTAAAAAAGTCTTTCCAATAAATCTATAATCTATTTTATCTAAATAAGAAAATTTATATAGCTGAATTACATATCCATTTCCAATCTACCAAACAAACTTTTAAAATTCACTTCCAGCATCACTTCCATTTCCACTTTTACTTCCACTTCCATCAAAATCATTTCTATGTACCAAACGGGGCATAAATATATCAAATTCCGTCGCTAAATGAGTTATATTTCACCATTAAATTCGACAATTATATTTACAAAAATATTTCATAAAAAATCTTGTTTTATCACACAATTGACCAAAAAACAAATTTTAAATAGTAATATCAAGTACATAGTATCTGTAACCATAAGTGTAATATCCCAAATTTTGTAAACGGAAATAAAGGCCAAACCGATAAATTATGAAATGATTTAAGCCCCATAGATAAGAAAAATAGAAAGGAAAATGCCTATAGATAAGAAAGAATGATTGACTAAGTCCCCATTCTTGAGAATTCTAAGTAAAAATTACCAAAGGGCAAAATGGTCATTTGGCACAAATGACAAGGGTAAAATTGTCATTTTGATTAAAAGGCCCAAGGCATAAAATGTCATCAAATAATAAGGACATTTTAGTAATTTGGTCAAAAGTGACCAAAAAGTCAAAGTCGACAAAAAAAAGTCAAAGTTGACCAAAAATGTCAAAGTCAACCAAGGATAAGGTTGGAATTAAGAAAGAGTAGAAAAAGTGATGGCATTTTGGTAATTATGACAAAAGTAGAAAAGGTAGTGGCATGTTGGTAATTATGAGGAAAGTAAGACAAGTAATCGCATTTTCGTAATTAAGGGATTTTGGCAGTCCAAACTACCAAGATGTAATTATTTGAGGTAGCAGAAGTCCTCAAACGCCGGAGACCCAAACTGAAAAGAGTTTAGTTGGGTTATAAAGTATTTAATAAAATTATTACCCGGTGTCTGGTGCGGGCAATTTCAAAGCACGAAGAACAACAGTACCCGAAAACCCCGAAAAAGTATTTTCTTAGAAAATTAATTATGGAAAATCCGGGACGAATTTGGAGCAACGGAAAAATGCTGGAGTATCAGGGAAAAATATAGAATTTTTCCATGCCCTTAAGTCAAATTGGCCGCCGGATGCACATTTTACAGTGTTGCAAGCAAATCGAGAAATCCTAACAAGTTACGAGGCAAACCCAGAGATGCTATGGGCTATGACATGACGCCACCTAGGCAAGGAGGCCTAGGGAATGGTGCCACATGAGAGATAAAGTCTCTGGAAAATTTAAAAGGTAGTTACCCGCGTAAGGTTACTTTACGGAAATGTGTGCCACTACATCAAGTAACTATACTGACAGGGGCACAGCCAGCCCAACCAGACCAGAAAAGGGAGTCTAAAAAAGCACTTTTCAGCAAGCAATAAGGCTAGGACAAGTGGCACTCTCTCCTCCAAGTATTATCCAACTTGGTTCCCAAGTTTCAATGAACACCACACAATATTTCAAGAGCATTCTAATTAAGCTAAACTCTTCATTTCCTCTCTCCCAAAAAGTCCACTTCTCTCTCTCTTTAGGTCAGATTTTTCTCTCCCTTCTCTCTAGCAAAGAAGCCATTTTCAAGAAAGAAAGAAGAGCACCAAGCTTCCATAACACAAGGTTAGGAGTTCTAGCAACCAAATCTCCCTCTTTTCTTGAGTCTTGCAACCTCTACTACCTTCTTCTTGGTTTAGTTCCTTGAATGAGCCTCTCTTTTGGAAGATGATGGCTAGGATTTCAAGAGTTGAATATGGAAAAGAGAAGGTTTTTAAAGTGGTAAAGGGTTGCAAGTTACTCTTCGAGTAGTATGAACTTTGTTGTTAGTTGGTTTAAGTTGTTGTAAAATTTTGGAAAGCTCAAGTTTATGGGGAAGTGCTGCCCAAATTTCTTTTAGTCTAAGGGAAGGTGTGTTTGAGTATATCAAATTTAAGGAAAGGGGTTTTGGAAGCAAGGAAACACATGGTTTCATGAACAAAGTTGAAAAACCCTTCCTTTCCTTATTTTTGCTGTTTTCGTTCAAGCTAAAGAAAAAATAAAAAGGCTGTGTTTTTTAGTATTTTGATGGTTCCATTGGCTTCAAAGTGATGTTTTGTGTAGGGTAAAGCTAAGAGATGGATTTCAGAAGCCTTAAAGGCCATAAAAATCAAGTCTTGAACTTGTAGGACTTTTAGAAAACCAAAAGGGGGTTTTATGTGTTTTTGCAAGTTTTGTTGCATCTTGGTGATTGCATATTTATATGGATGTTATACCATGATTTGTAGGGTTTTAAGATCTCCAAGAAGCATACTTGGAAGAGGTACAAGAGCATTTTTGAAGTGGGGTAAAAGAAAGCAAAGAAAAGGTAGCAAACCTACTAATCTCCTTTTATGTTTATGAAAATAAGTTGTGAATGTTACATGAACTTTTATGATGATTAGGGCATGATTTGTGTATGAAATGTGACTTTTTTGCTATGGCCATATGCATATTAAATTGAAGTTTGATGTGTCACATGTTTATATGTTCATACACATGCTTTAAAGTTATGTATGCACATTCACAATATCTTGATTATGTGGTTTTACTATTGGGATTCCCAAATCTCATTCTCCCCAACTAACCATGTAGGTGGAAGCACAAGGAAGGGTAAGGAAAAATTTATTGATGCATGAAGAAGTTGCTCCTTGCTTGCATGGTTTTTGTGTAAATATTGAGTTCCTAACTCTCTCTTGATGTTGTTGATGTTGTGTTGTAACTTTAAATCTCTACACAAAGTATCATGGGAATGTGTGATAAGGCATGCATGCAAATGGACTAAAACTAACAAGGAATGTTAAGGGAATGGTCATGCATGATAAAGAATAGTTAAGGAACCAAAAAGAGGTTTCGGTGAATTTTAACAAAAAATTGGTTTTCAAAGTTAAGGGGGTTCCAAAGGTCCTGAAAGATGCATCTACTTCACTTGGCAAGGAAAAATAGAAAACGATCTCCAAATGAGCTGAAACTTTCCAGTCAGAAACTAAACATCCTGAGCTTTAAAATGACATAAAGTTTGCGAAATTTGGATGTGTATTTTGAGAGATATGAATTTCCAAAATTTAAGGTAAAAACTGAAGAAACTGGAATTGACCAATTGGACAATAAATGGTTTTGGAATAAAATGATTCAAATGGGCAAGTTTTAGGGCTAATGAGTATTTTTTCTCTCTATAGTTCACTTAATAAGCTAAATTTAGAGATTAGAACCACTCTATTTCAATTTTTCTATAATTAATTACGATTTTTCAAAGTTGTACCAAAAATTTGAAAAAAGACCCGTGAACAGTAACAACGTTTTTTCGTTTTTGAAAATCCAAGTTCACAATTTTGGGTCAAATTTAAATTTAAAAAAATACTTAATTTTTTTCAAATTGATTTAATTCTTCTTCCATTGCAATTATCCAATCATTGTCAGACAAAGCTTCCTCAACATTCTTAGGTTTTATTTTTGAAATAAAAGCTGAAAATTGAGCCTCATGAATAAATCTTTTCCTGGTTTGTACACCTTCACTCACCTCTCCAATCACTTGATTGATAGGATGATTGCAGATGTATTTCCAGGCTTTTGGTTAAGGAGAGTTGAGAAAATCATTAGATTGGTCATTTTCAAAACCCTGAGAAGATTGATTATCTAGAGAGTTTTCTTTGATTTGATTTTCAAAACCTTTTGAAATAATAATCTCTTCATCTATATCAGATTTTGAAAGAGGATTGGTTTCCACAAAAACTACATGCACTGATTCTTCTATGGTACAAGTACGTTTATTGAAAATTCTATATGCTTTACTTCTATTTGAATAACCAAGGAACAAACCTTCATCAGACTTTGGATCAAACTTACCAAGGTTATCCTTACCATTATTATGGATGAAGCACTTGCTGTCAAAGACATGAAGATGAGACAAATTTGGTTTTCTACCTTTGAACAGCTCATATGGTGTCTTTCCGAGAGAGGGTCTTATGTATGCTCTATTTGAGATGTAACAAGCTGTACTTAGAGCATCTGCCCAGAATACTTGTGACACTTGCTTTTCTATCATCTTTGCTCGTGCCATGTCTGCTAATACTCTGTTCTTTCTCTCCACCACTCCATTTTGCTGAGGAGTCCTTGGTGCCGAGAAGTTGTGATTAATTCCTTCACTTTCACAGAAGGTAGCAAAGTTCCCATTCTCAAATTCTCCTCCATGATCTGTTCTAATGGAAACAATAGACATACCTTTCTCATTTTAAACCTTTTTGGCAAACACGGTGAATAATTCAAAAGTTTCATCTTTAGAAGCCAAAAATATAGTCCAGGTAAATCTGGAGTAATCATCGACAATGACCAGAGTATACAGATTTCCTCCTAAACTTTTTACTCTAGCTAGACCCATCAAATCCATATGAAGTAGTTCAAGGGGCCTTTTTTATGAAAGCTCTGTTTTTTATTTAAAGGATGATTTAGTTTGTTTTCCTAACTGACAGGCCTCGCAAACCAAATCATTTTTTAATTTAAGTTTTGGAAGCCCTTGAACTAAATCATTTTTTATTAATGCATATTCACGTGAGCTAGACATTTATGCCATAGGTGGGTTTCATCAACTTGACTAATTAAGCAGGGGTTAGTAAAATTCTTTTCTAATTCAATAGTATAACAGTTACCGTCTCTTGGAGCTCTGAGTTGGATGTTCAACTTTTCTTTATCAATGGAAAGATCTTTCTTGTTGATGATGAAGCATTCCTCAGAGTCAAATATCACCCAATTCCCTTTGTCTGTACTCTGGCTGACACTAAGAAGGTTGTGGCATAACCCTTCCACATGATACACATCCTTTACAGAAGTTTCATTTGAGCTGGCAATTTCTCCAACCCCTGTAATTCTTCCTGATTGATTTCCTCCAAAGCTTACTTTTCCTCCATCTTTTGCTTTCAGGCTGACAAATCTGCTCTTGTCACCTGTCATGTGTCTTGAGCATCCACTGTCAATGTACCACTTGTTTGCCCTGGATGCTTTAAGACAAACCTGCAAAAGATTCATTTTACAATTTAAGGTACCCAAGTTCTGTTGGGTCCTCTTAGGTTAGAGTTTGGTGCCTTTGGAACATATGTTCCTTTCGGTACCCATTTATATGTGCCTAATACCTTGTTTCTTTTAAAATAACATGATGAAGCTTTATGCCCCTTTCTGTTACAAAAGTTGCAGAAGGCATAAGGTTTAGATGAATGCACAGCTTTTTGAAAGTATTTTAAATAAATCATGTTACCTTTCCTTTTCTTCCCCTTTTTGAAATCATATTGAGGATGACATCCAATGCCACTTTGATCATTTGTAACTCTTTGGTTTTTCAAGATTACATGAAGCATATCACTACCACGAGTAAATTTTTCAAGGGCCTTGGATAAACGTTCATTCTCAGTTTTTAATTTATGACATTTAGAACATTCAAGATTAATGACAGATTTTTCAGCTGGTTTTTCTAATTCTTTTACCTTCTTTCTTAGAAAAGATAATTCCTTAGCAAATTTTAATAACTCTATATACATGCTATCATATTCATCTCGTAATTCGTCATAGCTAAGTTCAGTATATACCTCCTCTGTTTCTTATTCTTCTTCTTGGGCTACTAAGCAAAGATTGGCTTCTTCTTCAGCTTTACTTTCCTCTTCATTTGAGCTATCTCCCCAGATTCCTGACACATATGCTTTCTTCATTTTGAAGGATTTGAATTTCTTTTTCTCGTTTTCCTTTTCTTTGTTTTGATTTCCAAGCTGTGGGCAATCAGAATGGAAGTGACCAGGTTTGTTGCATTCATAGCAAATGACTTTGCTTGATCCTCTTTTGAATGGCCTTTTAACTCGCTGGTTCTTGTGATACATTTTACAACCATTGCAAGTTCTTCATCTTCTACATCTCCTTCTTCTTCTTCTTCTTCAGTTTCTGACTATTTCTCCTTTTCTTTTATAGTTTTGAGAGCCAGTCCCTTCTTCTTTTTCTCATCAATGGTTGACAACTCCTTCTTGAATTTTTGTTTGCTTTCATACTCAGCAAGACTTCCGAAGAGAGCTGCAACTGAAGTCATTGATTCACCACGGTATTCTTCTATGGCTGTGACCTTGGCTTCCCATTTACTGGACACAACATTTAAAATCTTCCTTACTTTAGAGCGTTGATCATAAGTTTTGCCAAGAGCTGCTAACTTGTTGATGAGGTGTGTATGACACATTTGGAATTCAGCAATAGTTTTCTCTTCTCTCATCCTGAGTAAATCATACTCAGTTGTTAGCATGTTAACTCTGCTCTCCTTCACTACTTCAGTACCTTCATAAGCTATTTCCAGTGCATCCCGCATATGCTTTGGTGAAGGTAGTGTGCAGACTTTGAAGAAGTCATCCTCATTAAGTGCTGCCTGCAACATTAGTACATCCTTTCTGTTGAGATGAACTCTCCTAAGATCTTCACTATCAAACTCAAGACGAGTTTTAGGAGTTAGTCCATCTTCCACCTTCATGGGCACATAATTTCCCTGCTCAAACACATCCTATAGATCAATGTCAGTAGCTAAAATAAAATTTTGAAACTTTATTTTCCAAAAGGAGAACTTTTGGCTGTTGAATGCTGGAGGCCTGGTGATAGAAGCTCCGTCAGTGAGTATATGCTCGCCAAATCCTGCCATGGATCTTCCTTGAAACTGTTAAATTCTTTAATCAAAGAACCTGCTCTGATACCAAATGTTAGTGCAGGATAAGACCAAGAGGGGGGTGAATTGGTCTTATTAAAAAAACTTAGAATTTAAAAACAAATTGAAAGCAAAGCCACCGAGAGATAAAGGAGAAGATGAACAAGGGAATTTATCCTAGTTTGGTTCTTCTGACCTACGTCCAGTCCTCAGAGCACCTCTGAGCTTTGTAATCCACTATTCTCAATAAATCAGGCTCACCAGCCTTTACAATGGAGGTTCACACTCCCCCTTACAACACGTAATAAAACAGAGTCTCACACTCTCTGTTTTTCTTTTGCTCACTAACCAAATTTCTGCCCAATAAATTCAAGGTCCCAACCTTGAATTAACTCACAGATTTACAGAAGATTTTGCTCAAAGAATCTCTCTTAAAGAGTAGATAGCAATCAATGAAGTTCAGAATGATAATTGAATAATTTCACAGAGAAACAGATGAATGACTTTAATGCGCGTTAAGATCGTTATTTCCGCAATGAATGCTTGGTGCTTTTATAGATGAGAGAAATAAAGTTGCCGTTAGATAGATTTTATTGCCCGTTACTCTCATCCACCAACTCTTCATCTTCGCCATTAATGATGTAATTAATGCTTTTTGAGTAGCGTGGGCGACGAAGGCTTGATTCATGATATCTGTCTGTGGGTACTGTGTTTTTCTCTTCTTGTGATCCTGCATTTCAGCATTTATGAGGGTAGGTTAAGTTCAAACGTTGTCATACACAAATAAGGAAAGATACGGAGCAGGTGAAAAGCTGTCAGAGAGAGAAAATACACTGAGAAAATATATTCGAATGTTTGATCATAATACTCGAGTGTTAGTAAAGCATTTTGAATTTTGTGAAGTGATACTCGAGTTTTTGTGTCAATGCTCGAGTTTTGCAAATACTTTTGAAGTTGCTCGAGTGTTAACTAAGAGTGTTACAGAAGATTTTGAAATTTAATGTGAATACTCGAGTGTTGAAAATACTTTCAGTTGATACTCGAGTGTTCAGAAGAAAAATAGAAGTGAAATCATTTGAAATCTCTTAATACTCGAGTGTTAAAATCATAATACTCGAGTGTTGTCCATTACTCGAGTGTTTAGATGGAAGTGTTGAGTTTTTGAGAAGAAGTAGCTCGATACTCGAGTATTTAGAAATCAATACTCAAGTGTTGTCAACACTTTCACCTAATACTCGAGTGTTGTGCTTGAAGTGTTGTCTCTCATTTGAAAACTTTTGCTCAATACTCGAGTGTTGAAAACAAGCACTCGAGTGTTGTCAACACTTTCTCCACAACACGAGTGTTTCACTTCAAGGTCAAGTATTTTGACTCAATACTCGAGTATTCAACCTCAATACTCGAGTGTTGTCAATACTTCCATTTGTAACTCGAGTGTTCTGCTTCAAGTGTTGAGCATCCTTTTGAAAAACAAATCCCGATACTCGAGTATTGCAACACAATACTCGAGTGTTGCCAATACTTCAACATCAATACTCAAGTTTCACATGGGAGTATTCTTTCAAAACATATTTTAACATTAATACTCGAGTATTCAAAATGATCACTCGAGTGTTTGCAATACTTCATCTCAATACTTGAGTTTTCACTTAGAGTGTTGGATTTCAGAAACATTTTTAACTTACAATACTCGAGTATTGAAAACAAGAACTCGAGTATTGTCAACATTT